>JABASD010000240.1:0-96190 GCA_019776165.1 Pogonognathellus flavescens | reverse complement strand
TTAATTAACACAATACTCTTAACAGTATTTAAAGTTTCATCTTTTAAATATCAACATTCATAAAGGAGGTTTCCAAAGCTAGTTAAAGTATTGCGTTATAATACCCGCATACTACTTCTATATATAGGGGCTGAATTTGCTGAATTTGCTGAATACACCTCTATACACATCTCTGCTAATAATTTGTAGTATTTTCTGTGTGACTGAGCAATAATAAATGCCATGGTCGTATAGAAGAAGACTTTTGCACACCTTTACTTGTTACTTGCCTATACACGGGAGGAAAGTGTGTCGTGCGACTCGTATTACTCCACTCGTTTGCAAATCTACCAGGATATTTTGACATTTACGTGTGTTTGGCTTGTCATCGGGTTTTTCTCAGCGGGATGACTCGGTTCATGCAAGTTTTCCCTATAAGTCATGTTTGTTGCAACTATAAGGCATGCAGTAAATGGGATTCCCTATATGGAACATACAAAGAACAAGCCAAAGAACAAGTCTTGTATATATACCGAATTCGGGCATTCAAAGTCTACAAATAATGTAAAGGTAAAGTAAGATGCACGGGGATTTTAGATTGTAGCAAAAATATAAAAGTATGTTCACGTACAACGTAAGTACACAAACTGACACACCTATTCTCTATGCACATAAAATTGTCTAAGACTTTTACGAGACTTCGCACAGAATACACAGCTTACAGACAATACTGCAGCCAATCTAAATAAAAAGCAAACCATATACAGTAAACAATCAAACCAGGCTATTTATTAACGTTTTATGTGGCTATTCATAATTCATTATAATTTTAATGTACATAAACACCACATACGTGTCTGTAAATAGATTCATACAACACGTACATGTAATATAGCAGCCACGATTGGGTTTTTACGTGAACTCTCTGTCAGAAGTAGTGATAATAATAATAATAAAATACTTAAGCAGAGGTATAGGTAAGTAAAGTAAGTGAATAGCAAATTCGTTGTTGTCAATGTGAAAACACAGCTGCAGGCTGTACACTGCACAATGTGTTTTGTTGATCTCTAAGTGCAGATTTGGCATTGCATACAAAAAGTACACAGTAGATCAGTACGTGCTTGTAAAAGTAAAGTAATATATTATGTATACTTACGTACGTACTTGTACTATCTGTGTTTGTATATAAAAATATAATCCTAAACACATATATAGATTCACCTGCATAATACTTCTGCCACTTTCCAGTTCATATTTGAATTTCAATCGACATTAGTGCCGTGGAAGTGACTGGAAAGCAAATGTTGCGCATAGATTGTGTTATTACACAGAAAAAAACTAAGATTTTGTTAACTTTTTATTAATCTTTGCAATAGTGAGTGAAAATTAAGAAATCGCAAGTTTTCAACAGGAAATGCCCTAAAGTGCTCGATACATTACACAGCAACTTCTGTAAACATTAATCTAGTGAGTGAATCAATCAATCAAAACATAGCAAAAACTTACATTCACTGACCTATTGAACTAATGCAAATAAAACACCTGGAGAAATATTCACCTTAACCGATAAAAAACTTTCACATTCTTTGTAGGTGCATTTTTTCCATGTACGATTAGTATACATAGAAAAAATTGTTTGTTTATATATAGGAATACTACTACAAAACTGTGAATGAAGTTCCCTGTGAATTATGAACTATGTGAAGATTAATTTGGACAAAATATCCGTCAGCGATAAACATTCCATCCAGATCCAACATTACATTTACTAAAGACAATAAAATATTTTTAGGGTTATATCACAGTACATGACCGTGGTCCCTTTGTAAAGGGTTATTAATTTTAATTGATCCGATTTAAGTCTTGGTCAAGTAACTCGTGAATTGTGCTTAGCAAGTTATTCAACAATTAGAGTGCTGCATTATACGTAAGTATAAAAATATATATAACAAACTTTATTTGTTATTCAATGCACTATGTACATATATGCATGTACATGCATATAACTTATTATGGTCTTTTTAGGTTATAAAAATATTTAATTAAAGAAACGTTATGTAATTTGAGTTTGAGAAATAGTTCTATATGGATTTATGTAAGTAATACGTAAGCCATATTAGTTTTAAGTTGTTGCTTTGCCACCAGCACTGCTTATTTTCCGTTACTGCAAACTTTACATAACTTTCTATACGACAAAATAGAGCCTTTTGATTGTAGACCCTTGAATTCAATTTAAACACCTAGAACGTAGGGTTTTTAAGTAATCTTAGTAATCTACGGGAGTAAATTTTAAGACAATACATTTAGTAAGCACTTGGATAGCCTGGTTTCAAACCAAGGTACATATCTAAGTAAGCCAAGCTTGCATGTATGTAAAAAATCATTTATTAACGTGCAACTCATTTAAATATTTTATCCTTATGTAATTAGCAGAGCTCCTGTGTCCTGGCGGAATCACATTACTCAACGTTGTATCAATCAAGCTTAGAGTAACATAAGCCGTTTCATTTAAAACTGCAATATCAAAAAAGTTGTTACTTGATCCTTTAAAGCGATCTTCTTCCACAGAAATAGAATATCGATCTTTGCTATCAGAAAACATTGATTGAATAAATAAAAGCTACAAAATGCCACAAGAAAAGACTGATATTAGCGTTGGGTGGTCAAGTGACGGAGTGACTCAAGAAAATCCTGAAGAAGACAATCACCAAAGAGCTGCGGAAGAGGAGGAAGAAGATGAAGACGAAGGAGCCCGAATTAGCAACAACCATTTTACCGGTGAAGATGGAGAGGTGGGAATTTACGTGAATGCAGATGACGGATTACATCTGGATGCTATGGATGAGGAAAACCGAATCCGTCAGCGGAATCTTCATATGCAAATCCTAGAAGGGAATTTAGACTTGGGAGATGTGAATTTGGACGACCTGTTAAATGACGATCAAGACTTCCCTACCAATCTTATCATAACGGGATTAAACCTTGAATTTTTCGATGACGAACTTCTGAAGAACAGATTTGAAGGATTGTTTCAACTCTATGGACAAGATGCAGTTTTCCACTATTTCAAAAGCTTCAAGAGAGTTCGAGTCACTTACGAATCGGCTGCTAGTGCAATTCAAGCAAGAATTAAAATGCACATGACTCCGTTGAATGATGAAAACACTATCAAGTGCTATTTTGGACAAGCCCCTGTATGTCCTCGTCCATTTCCTTCTTCTATTTACTAATACATGAATTTTATGGATGTAATTTATTATGCAATTTTTTCCTTTGGAATATTTTTCGCAGCTGAAATCAAAATCAGGTAAAGGAAAGGATGGATTTCTACATCCCCCAACCCCAGACAAGCAGTTCCTCATTTCGCCACCAGCTTCTCCTCCCGTGGATTGGCAACCCCGACCCGAGTCTCACCCAAATATCGACTACGAGTTAATCTCTGCCCTTGCTAAATTAGCTCCAGGTACTTCACACAAAATCTTTTACACAAAATCTTCCATTAATTATACGAAAATTTTACAATTATTAAAATCATTTTCCTTGTATCGAATTTTTACAACTTCTTTAATATTCATCGCATGACAAGCCACACATTGGGTTACATACCTGGTAATTTTAGATTAATATTACAATTATTTTATTTGTGGAAAATTTTAGGGGAGCCTCATGAGTTGCACAAACCAGAAATGGAGTCGCATCCTTCAATTGTAGTGCATATCGCATTGACAGAAAGTGAATGGGAGGAAAGAAAGCCGAAACCGAAGATTCTTCCAACCCGACGACCGGAAGTATAAAAATTCTCATTTCTTTACTGGCCAGGCTTGCCAGTGCTATTTACTAACTGACATAATAAATTACACGTGTAACCCTGATGATGAGAAAGAAAAGAGACGAAGAAGAAGAGAAAGCAAAACAAGAAGAATCTTCTCTCAAGAAAGTCTGTCAACAAATTACAATCTAAAACTATCCCAGCCAAGCCAGCTACTTACGTGAGCCCGACTATATAATACATATAATATATAGTTTACTATAGCTGCTATGGATCTATATAATACCTTACGTAATACTTATACCATATACTTATATAATTACATCAAAACTCCTGTCTCATCATCCCCATAATAACTTTGGAGTCAGTAATTGAGTAATGTCATAATAATGGGACTCTTGTGTTGTATTATTATGTAACAAACGGTTTTTCTTGTTATTGTCATTGTCATTTCAATAATACAGCACAGTATTGTTGAAATGAATTTTGTCGTATAAAGTTCTTAGAGAGCTCATTATAATGAATTGTTCAGCTCATACAAAGCAAATACTTAGCTATATAACTTATTACTCGTTTATTACTTCGCTTATATAATACTGTTAAGGATCGCATCGTTTATTTCTACTTTTCTTGCACTTAATCATGTACATAACAACTAACTTATTATTATGGAAATCCAGAACGTAGATTATAGTGTCTAATGTTGAATTTTGCATACATGTGCAAAGTAATAGTATGAGAATTATTATCAGACACGAAAAACTATTCTGATTTATAGCACACAATGTAAAACCGATCAATTATGCACATAATTGTGCCAGGGTGATTACCCGGTTAAATTTCAATGGTTAAAAAGATAGATGCATTATAATGTGCGCTAATATTGTTGTCAGATAATTGGTTACCTATTTCCATTTCCTTATTATTACTCTATATACGTGTCCCGGATTGTAAAAAAGTCATTACATGTAATCAATAGCACACTCTGATTTGTAGTATTAACTTTATTTCCTGAATAGTATTTTTGCTAGTCATGTACATGCAGTGAAATATGATTATCTCCCTTTCCTTGCTCCATATTATAACTTACTATAACACGTACTTGAGGATTTCTAACCCATGTTGATCAATATTAACTACAATATCTAAGTATGGACTAAATTTGTTGAATTAAGTGCTATTATTCTTGTCAAAGCATTTAATGCTCTACCTAATCATCCAGTAATAAGTTAACAGATTCTATTTAGTGAGGCAATAATTCTATTAGTATAGAATGTCTTGTAGTGTTGTGTAAAGCTGAAGTTTACTATTTAATTACTCGTTCGTATAATAGTCGTCAGCAGATTACAACAAAGAGGAAATTAAGCACATAGTGCTTCCGTTTTGGTAGGATTATAAAATACATACATTATGGCTATTTTACTTACCTATGTTTGTATTCTTGCCAAAAACGTTTAGTGTAATACAAAGCCCATGAAATGGTTATATAGAGTTTGGAAATGCCTCTATATACTGCTGAAAGAGATTGTACGTATAGAAGTTCTAGTATTACTGATTGCATTTCTATACCTATGATAGTGAAATCTACATAGACATAAAATACTATTTATCCTTAACAATACTAACAAACTTGTCGTATTTTTCCTGTGGGGGATGATGAGAGAAATTGAGAGATCTATATTATACTTTTAAGTATAAATGATCCACTCCTATATTATATATACCACTAACAATAAGATGTACATTACGAATACTACATTAAGGCAAGGGTTTCATTGCACTTTATATAATGCAGTTCATGAATATTCACTTACTTGATTTGTATGTGTAGTATTAATATTACTGGTACATATAAAAAGGACATTAATGATTCTGTTGTATCTTCATAATATTTATTAAGTCCGTGAGAAATTATTCGTTAACACATCAAATGCATATCTGAAGAATATAGGAAAATGTAGCCAAGTTTTTGGGAAATTTGTTCGTTATAGTAAAAAAATCGCAGTAGTGTCTTTGGTGTTTCTTCCGTTGTTTGTAAATTGATTGATTAATAATTAATGACGGTTATAGTAATAGTCAGGCGTGTTTTAATGCTCCTTTCATTAGATTATGTGGATAAATGATACTTCTCATTGTGTACAAATATTTTGAGAAAATTAGAACTCAATCTTGTACTAGAGAGGTGTTATATAAGACAATGTGATTTTCTATTCAGTAATCCATGCATTAAGTACTACGGTGTAATATTTTGATCAGTGATGTTCATAATGCAGATAAATCTGATCTGATTTGTAAAAATTGTTAACAAGTTTTTCTTAACGCTGCTGCTACTGCTAAGCTAAAAAGCAAAGGGAAACAGTTATTTATATTATGTACCTGATAAGTTGACGTTGACATCTATTTATTTACATAGAAGAAGATCAAGAGTGGTATTTCGTGGTTAAATTCAATTAATGTCTGCTCAATATTATGTATAGTATTTTCGTTCAAATTTAATTAGGGTGACAAAATCTTGAGATGAGATTTGCTCGCTTAATTAAGGAATGTATACCTTTTAGTGAGACACATGCATTAAAAAATTAATTTACGATTATTGTAAAGCAAATCATGTAGAATGTGAAAGTAGAAGTTCATGTTCTGCAGTTATACTAATCGTAAAATACAAATCTACTATTAAACTTACAGAGGCGGTAGTAAGTATCAAATGATGTTAATAGGGTTATGCAGATAATTTTTGATGTGCAAATAAGGAAACAAAATTTACTAGTGTAAATTAAAATATACTAGTACATATACCAATTTTAAAAAACATCCAAAGTATGTGTAACCTAAATTAATAATTACATTATTGGAGTAATAAAACACAATGAATGTGTAAAGAAATTAACTATCGTAAAAAACTAGGAGTTAGAAGCAGAAGATTCTAAACGACTATTCTGTACTTGTAACTAAATAATATATAGATAAGTTTGCGGTAGAAACTCGCAGTCTTTTTTCTTGCATGTAAAATTGAACACGTATTATACAAACCTACACAATTATGATGACACAATTCTAAATGACAAGTTAAAATGATAATCAATCATTCAATTCAATCGTTGTTTCAAATCTGTCCAAAATTCTTACGTTTATGTATTTTTTTGTGAATTTTAAAAAACTCGTTTGCGTTTACGTAAATGTAATTAAGATTTTGACCAATGGTCCTATGCGTTGCGGCATAGAACTTCTAATAATTTGCCAATGAATGATATAATAATGAATTCTATGGATTCCATTATTGTAGCAAAAATTGAACCAAAATAATATGCAATATGTTACAGCGTTATATATAAATGTATTTACTTAATTCTCAATACATGCAATCAGAAAAAATATCTGCATGTAATGGAAATATTAAGGTTGAGGTAAAAAGTAAAGAAACTGAATTCATGGATACTTCTATTTATAATAAACGTTTCCGTGTAATTAAGCCTAAGTCATATAGTCAAAGAAATTATAATTATAGCACTATACTATTTATGTGGGTGTAAATGTACTTAACTTGTTAGAATTACTTAATTATAAAATAATTCTGATGAATCAAGTCAAGAAATTGTATGTAAATATAAATGAAAGTATTTACCTAGCTCATTTGATGGGAATTCAAACTTCAGAAACATTAGTCAATCATATACCACTATACTGAAACATTAAAAGCAAAGTTAAATTTTAATGAGACTATTCAAAAGTTAATAATGTTATTAACAAAAAATGTAATTTGTATGGGGGACTTGTAAAGATATAAAAGAACCTTCCTATACAAGTATATTATATATATATATGAACCAAATAAAGAGGTTAATCTACTTGTCGTAGTTTCGAAAACAAAATTCATTCCAAAGTATCATTCACATTATTATTACTATTACTCTCACAAACAGTGCATAATGTTACTAGAAGCATTTCATATAACTTTAACTTGTTTAATCCCTAAAAAGTTAAAATTGAACTTATAGACGTAATGTATTGTCCAGTACAATTGCAATGTATTTTATGCTATAATAAATCCTAATAATAGTAGGTTTTATATAACAGGTCACTTTTTCAAACGCAAATATAGACATTGTAGTGTAGTTTTATGCAAGACCCACATTATTAAATACTATTCTACATTTAGACTAAAGCTAATTTTTTAAACCCTTCAGATTTACTATAGAGTATGCTACTGAAGGAATTGCGAAATTCAATCTATCAAAAACAAGGGTAGAAAATAAAAATCCGTTCATGATAATTTACGTGTGACTTTACACAATTTTTTTAGATTTTTTAAAACTATCTAGCAGCTTTGTGAAATTTTCATGGCACACCTATATACTTATGTAGTAATTTTGATCATATTATAGGGCTCTACTATGTGACTATGTTCTTTAAAACGGAAAATTAAATGCGTGCATCGGTTTATGTATGGTTTTAGTAAAAAGTATGTTTCTGTAAAGCTATAGTGTGATTGAAATGGGTTTGCATTTGAGAATTTGTATTACGATGATTAATTGGTGTAGCTTCAGCTTTTACTGAATTATTAAAGCGGAGGAGAGCAGAGAGTTATTAGCACTTAAGTGTTAGAAGGGTTAGAGTCATCTTTCGAGTACAAACTGTAAAAGCCAGGAGCAAGCTTAGAACTTACAAAGGGATGTACAATGTACAACCAGAATTTTACACTCTACATAATACCTTTGCAAGGAGAGTTCGGTTAGTTACCATCTTTCGCTGTTTGGGTTTTCTTACATGTTGGGAAATACAATCGCACAAAAAGCTACAGCAAAACCAAAAGGGATCGGTGCTCTGCTTTTCATTGCATTCTCCACAGAGAGAGAACAGAGTCGCATAGCTCATATATACATCCATACATATTCCATCCAACCAAAACCAGTCATATACAGAAAATTTACACAGACAGAAAAGTATACGCACACAGACACATTCATACCATTAAAGAATGTTACAGACGTACTGTAGATAGCATAGACACTTTATCTATCTATATATGTATCTGTATGATTAAAGTTCGGCCCGGTCGTTTCAGTCAGCTTTATCCAGTTTAAATGTAGGTCTGTCCGTCTCCAAATCATTATACCTCATAAAAATATACAAGTTTACCCAAAATATATAAAAAGACCGAAAGTATGTAAGATGCAGCTCAGGAGAAAGGAAATATGATCTAAAATGCCAGTAAAAAGCCAAAAGCTTAAATGCACGCTTAAAACCTAAAGGTGTACATAAAACTACGTACATTGTACATAGGGCTTGCTATGTGTAAAAGATTTCTATGTGTATAATGAACTTAAAGTTAACTACTCGTAGTAGAGTGAACGTCATACATTCTGCATTCATATACATACAGAAGGCTGTATTTCAGTACAGAACTGAGAGTGAGGGACGACTACATTGGACCGTATATATACAAAAACTCCGCTTACGTTGCATACTTCTCTGGCTAAACACACGGTATTATGTGGCATATAGCCGCTTGTGTATATTTATAAAGAGTTATGTGTGTGTGTGTGTTATACATACACTGTTCACGGTATACTTACATAGTATTGGTAGTAGTAGTCTTTATAGCAATGGAAAAGTCTGCACATACATACTATAGAAATACACAGGCTACTACTACTACACATAATATTAACCAAACCAACGAAAAATAATCTCCATCCATCTACTGCTATTCTAATCTAATTTCTAGCTGAACCGAATTTATTGTATAGTTATTCTAATTAGTAATTATTTAGTAGACTTGTTTACGTCAAAATAATTTATTTGACTATATAGTACTCTGATAAATTAACGTTTTATTAATTAACGAAAGTAATCCTTGCCCTAACCCGCCCTCGTTGTACTGGACTTTCCGTTTAAGAGTAAATCTTCAAAATTTTACTTGGAAGTTGGGTTAAGCAGCTCTTACTTCCTAGTTTAGCGCAAGTATCAAAAAGTGCGTGTTTCGTTAATTGACTTGTGTAATGTTTGTTGTTAAATAAAGTGTTTTGTTGTTGCACAATTAATAATTTATTATCAAGAGAAAAGTTGCGCATTTGTGTTGTTTTGTCGGTTGTTGGGTTTTCTTCACGTCAACAACGGCACTTTTTTGTTGGAAGAAGAAGAAAGGGTAAAAAAATCATCTTTTTGACATTTTCCAGTGTTTCGGGTTTGTTTTTACCTGGTGTGCTTGAGATATGGGCATTGATTCTAATTCTGTTTCGGTTTTTTGCAGTTGGTTGTTTTATTGTCACTGGAGAGAATGACTGAATGGTTTGACAGCTGAATGAAACGCGGCGTCCTCGGTTTTTGTTGAAAGTTACCGAAATTGGAGGAAAAATCGCTTAGTTGTGTCATTGTGCTGCTACTGCGGAACTAAGGATTCAGTTTTTTATTGCAAATTCTTCAGTGACAAGGAATTAACAAGAGAACAAGTCGGGAACGAATATTATGAAGGACGTCAAAAATACAAATGACGAAAATTGCTAGATGAACAGACAATTGTATAATATTTTATATTAACATTGATGACGAAATCTCCAGGGATTGTGAAATAGTGCATTTTTAGTCTGCGTGGTTAACTACTTACAAGAACTTATCACTTACACACACTCTTAATTGTTATTATTATTATTATTATTTAAATTGTTATTCATTGTGTTGTGATCAGTTTAGTACAGTCAGATTCAATAGTTATAGCAAGTTTAGTTTTACTGATAAATAAAATAGAGATTATTGTAGTTTTAAGAAGTTTAGCAGAATAGTGCGTAGTTTGACACAAAGTCGGTCAGGATTTAATATTGTTACATTTTGTGTATTTAAAACCATTTTATATATATAATGTTGTGAGCAAGTGTAACATATTTACTGAGATAGCAATGAAACTATCTTTTCTTAAGTGAGTTCTTATTTTAGGCTTTGAAAATAGTAATCATTAAGTCTTCAAAGGTATGATTATAATTTATAACCATGTAAAGTATTTAATATTTAAACATTACTACATACAATTGCTCTGAAGAAATGATTTCAAATAATGTTTTTATTTTGGTTTTGCAGTACTAAATTCCACTAATTTATCAGCGATGAAGCGCTAAAGAAGATTTAAATAAACTCATTACTTCTATTTCATTGATGATTTTAGAAGTAACACTGACTAATCACCGATATTACGTCAGCTACTAGCTTTCTCCATTCAAAACCGTCACTTTTTGTTACAAAAATGTCTGAAATGGAGGCTGTAAATTCTTTCAACGCAGAGGTAATTGTTACATGCATAACAACTTACAAATCTTATAACTACAACTATACGCAGTATTATTTAAACTTAAATTCTGTATAATAACGATTCTACGTCTTTTCTTGCAGCTTCAGTCGCTATATGATGTGAAGCCCCCGATTTCCAAGGGGAAAATGACTGCCATTACACGAGCAGCTTTAAAAGCTGTCAAGTTGTATAAACATGCCGTTCAAAGTGTAGAAAAGTTTATTCAAAAGGTTAGTTTGTTTGTTTTGAATTTACTATGTTATAACTATAACTATAAAATATTATATACATAATCATTTCACAGTACAAACTGCTAATTTTGTAATATCTTGTGTATTTCAACAGTGCAAACCTGAATACAAAATACCTGGTTTGTATGTAATTGATTCAATAATTCGGCAGTCAAGACATCAATTTGGGCCAGAAAAAGATGTTTTTGCAACAAGATTCGCCAGAAATATACAGACTACTTTTGTGCATTTATACAAATGTCCTGAAGAGGACAAGGTACTAAAAGCATCAAAGCTAATAATTGAATTGCCGTATCATAATAATTACAAATAATAATGCATATAAACTTTTTGTGTAGGCAAAAGTTATTCGAGTACTCAACTTATGGCAGAAGAATAGAATATTTAGTCCTGAAGTTATTCAGCCTCTCTTTGATTTGGCGGATCCTAATAATCCTATATGGGAAACCGTTCAACAGTCCATGATGGATTACCCATCAGGAGGTCCAGGGAATAGTTCTTCAAGTAATGGAAACTCGCTTCAAAGTTCCAACAATATAGGCAATTCTACTAGTCTAGGATCCAGTAAAATTAACGACAGTGGTGGATATCCTCCTGTTCATTTCAAGAAAGAACTGTTAGATTACGACTATGATGAAGAAGAAGACTTGGAAGGCGCGGGTCATCCTCCTCCCACACACCCGTACCAACAAAATTCACAATTAGGGCCCGGTGGTCACGAAATGAATCACAATCCTCTTGCCGGGTTTGATGCATTAGGAAGTATATTGACCAACCCCGAGGTTTTGCGACAATTACAAACACTGCAGGAGCAAATGGCAGCAGCGGCACAACAACAGCAGCAACAACATCACCATCAGCAACAACAACAAATGTATCTTAATCCAGAGCAAGAAAGACAACGAAAATTAGCAGAACTGAATAAACAAGAAGCCGCGTTTGACCAACGGCTCGCACAGACTGTCGCTGTGAGTATAAAAGTGGATTTAACTATTTTATAACAAAAAGAATGAAAGTAAAGATCTATTGTTTGTATTTGGTTTAACATTTTTATAATTTTACAATTTACTAGCGCCTTCCTTTTGCTGTGGATTGCGATTTACCATTTTCGGAATCTTCGGGTGGGGATGGAAAACGATCTCCTAGAAAGGAAAGTAATTCAGAAGGTTTCATGCAGTCTTCAGGAAGTGTAGATCAAAATTCAAATCAATTATCAAATCATCAGAATCCTGGAATTCTTCTTCCACCTCCGTTCTTTCAACAATTGAGTGGAGAACAAAATCAGCAGCAAGGAGTGCCTTCACATCAGGAACAGAATCAAAACCAAAATTTAATGGGAGTGCAACAACCAAATAATCCGTTCGGAATTCCTCTAACTTTTCCTATCCAAGGTGTTCCACCCGCCTTTCCTCCGCAAGATATGCCTTTGCAACAGGTATTAAAAAACGGAAGTTTAAACTGAACATGCATTGAATTTATTTATGAGTCAATTTTCTTATTTGTTTATATGATTTTGAGTTTTTAATAATATCTGTTTATCTATATTATGATTAATATAGCAACATATTTTACAGAATATGGGATTGTTCAATCCGCAGCTGGTTTTAGATGGAATGAATCGTCCATTTTCCGGGTTTAGTCAAGTGCCACCACCACCGTTTGAACAAAATAATTTAAACAATGTAGGCGAAGAGAAAGACAGAGACAGGCGTGATAGAGACAGACGTCGACGAAGGTGAAATTATATTCCTTATTATTCATTTCATTCTTAAGATTTGTAGATAATTTGTTCATCAATCACTATTAAAATATCTGTAGGTCAAGATCAAATGAAAGAAAAAATAGAACATCACGATCTCGTAGTAGAACACCTTCAAAATCTAGGAGAAAATCTCGGTCAACGTCTAGAAACCGAAGTCGTAAACGATACAAGTAAGTTTAATGTATTCATAATATTGATGTGAGAATATAACTACACAATTTAAATACCTCCTCCATTGAGTTACATCTTATTTCTGTGTCCATATTGTAGATGTGTGTTTAAAATGTTATTTAATATTACAGGTCCCGTTCTCGATCTAGAGACAGAAAAGAAGAACGAGAAAAGGAAAAAGAAAGACAAAGAAAAGGATTGCCACCTATTAAGAAGGAGTTTTTATCCGTTTGTACCACTACGTTATGGGTTGGTCACTTGTCAAGATTAGTTTTACAAGAAGAAATCTCAGACACATTCGGCTCCTACGGAGATATTGTTTCTATCGATGTCATACCTCCAAGAGGGTGTGCCTTCGTTGTAATGAACAGACGTCAAGATGCATGTCGTGCATTGGATCGCTTAAAAAACACAAAATTACAAGGAAAAACTATCACGGTAAATACAAGTTACTAATTCATGTGATTCACGTTTTACAAGTAAATGCGTCGTATGTGTCATTAATTAATTATTGATCTGTGCTTTGTGAAATAGTTGGCGTGGGCTCCAGGGAAAGGTGTAAAGGGACGAGACTTTAAAGATTATTGGGAGGTTGAAGCTGGTGTATCCTACATCCCATGGTCAAAATTGAAATTAGATACAAATTTGGATGAGTTAGAAGATGGAGGATGCATGGACGAAGACACTCTGCCAGACTTCCTTAAAAGTACGTCGATTTACTTTATACATGTACTTTATAAATAATATTTTATTCTTGCTGTGTTTATAAAAGTAAAATATAATGCGAATGATGATTTAGACCGGCCTAAGCCACCAGATCACGTACAAGAGAAGGCCCCACCTTTGCCATCTCCGGGAGAAGAAGTTCCTGACACAGCAGCCCCAGACGAAGCTTCAGTGACACCGACACCACAAGTATCTGTAGCGTCTGCACTTTTGCCTACACCGGGAATACCTTCATTACTTGGTCCTCCACCTGTCCCAGAGCCAGTAATAGTTTCAAGTGCAAGTGACACTGATAGTCGCTCAGAGGTTTCAATGCTTCACAGTGCGACCTCAAACTTAGGACCCGGCCCCGCCATGAACCCTGGAAATTTTGGTATTCCACGTAAGAATTCATGCTTACCTTTATGTTGTTTTGTTTGCGCTGTTTTGCTTTATTACAAATCGATAAACTAATTAACCGAACTTTTAAAGCTCCTGTTGGAATGTTAGGAATGGCAGCTATGAGTCAACAAATGGGAATGAACATGATGGTTCCACCTCCTCTAATGGGTACTTTCAATATTCCAGTGACAACGTTAAAAAGATGTGAAATTACGTGAAGTAATATTTTCGTGTTTTTTTATTGTTTTCTCAGGAACGAATATGCAGGGTTTTCAAGGAATGGGAGGAATGCCTAATTTACCAAATATGCCAATGATGGGAATGATGGGAGGGAATATGAATGTTGGTAACCAAGGAATGGTTCCTCCACCAATGGGAGCTCCTGGTCTTTTGGGTGATATGCCAAATTCAATGCCACAAGCCCTTGCAGCTGCAAATTTACAACAGCATATGCAAATGAATAATAGTCTCAATATTCATTCCAATGAAGATTCGGACAGATTAAACGAAGACGACCGTAAACGCAGAGCCGACAGACGGGACGGCCGAATCAAGTGCGTTTTGTAACAAACTGTCTAGTAATTACATGAATTATCAATTACTACATTGATCTATTGTGTTTTGCAGGAAACGAAGCCGATTTGATGACGTCGAAGACAGACATTCAACTCCTCCTCCTATTGACGCTGACAATCGCAACTCGCCAGTTCACGCTAATGTACGTCCACGATGTCGTTAAATCTTATTACATTTTACATGGATCGCGTGCAAAAGCGAGTTTAGTGATATTTGCTAGAAGATTATAAAATAATTCTGAATTTAATTTATTGCAGGATCGATCTAAGGATGAACGGCCCTTGTTTGAAAGACTAAAAAGCATTGCGGAAGGTATTATTTTATCCCTCCCTAGTAAGATTTTCTAGTTTTTTTCTAATTATTGATAATATTTAACCGCATAAAACTTCACTTTAAAGCAGGTTACGGATTCGGAGGTGGCAACAACGAGCAGTCGTTAAATCTTAATTTAAATAATAGCCTGCTGGGTGCGCCAATAGGCCCGGTTGGAGCTGGTCCTCCAGGAGCACCTAGGGGTCCTGGCCCAATGGATAGAATGCCTAATCCGCATGGATTTCCTCAGCCTTTACTTCCAAGTACGTTATGCTTCCTTTTGTAATTGCGTACAATAATATTTTATAAATGACTCTTATTTTTATTGCCTTTTTGTTCATTATTTTATAGTGGGTCCAGGTCATGGACCCGGATCCGGTCCTGTAAACCAATTCGGTCCAAGATTGCCGTTCATTGGAGAACGGCCACAAGGTCTTCCCGGCCCGGGTCCTCGCCCATGGTTTGACAACAGCAACGTTCAGAACCCCTTCTTAAATCCTAACCCTTTTGCTGGAAATCCTTTCATTCAGACTAATCTCAGCGAAAATCCATTTGACATGGGAGGTCCAGCAAGACCAGGGGATAATGGACCACCTGGCGGAAATAACGGACCACCACCTAATCAGTTCTTCGGTCGTGAAATGGGAAATTTCGGAAATCGTGGAGGAGGCCGAGGGGGTCACCATGGACAAGAAGGAGGAGAATTCTGGGGAGGTAGAGGTGGTGGAGGACCACGTGGAAGAGGTGGTCGCGGTTCCGGAGGCGGTGGAGGAGGAAACTGGCGCGGAAGATGGGAAGAAGAAGAACCATGGGACCGTGACAGCGAACAGAATGCAGGAGGAGGAAATGGTCCGGATAGTGGAAGAGACAGTCGAGGATTCAGAGGCGGACGAGGAGGAGGTGGAGGAGGCAGAGCCGGTGGTGGAGGAGGACGAGATAATAATTGGCAACCACGGGACAGAGACAACAGAAACGAGGGAAGAGATCGAGATCATGGACGAGGAGAAAATAGAGACAGAGGTCGTGACCGCGAAAGAAGTAGGGATAAAAGAGACGGAGATCGTGAGAACCGTTCTGAAAATCGTTCTGAAAATCGTTCAGATAATCGTTCAGATAATCGTTCTTCAGGCAGAGACAGAGATAGGGACCCATACAGACGGGACCGACGTCGTTCTAATGATAGACGTCGTTCAACTGAAGAACCCGATCGAAGAGACAGAGACCGCAGAAGTAACAGTGGTACTAGCAATAGCAATATTAATAATAGTAACAACAACAGTCGACATAATCCTCCTCCATCGAATGAAATTGTATTGGACGATGAAAGTTGGGAAACCGAGCATGATACTAATACTCCTGAGAATACCCATCCTGACAATTCTCAAGTTCCATTCGCGGAACCTTTTTGTGAACCTAAAAATAAAGAGGACGAAGAAGAAATCGACCAAACAATTCCCGATTCGTCGCAGCGAGAAGAAAATCCAGAATATGATTATAGAGCTGAAGAAGAGGAAGAATTAGGAAATAACGAAGAACCAACTGTGGCAGAACAACCAGAAGATGATTATTCCCAATCAGAATATCCTAATAATTCTAATCCCAACAAGGAGTACGAAGAATACGATAAGGAATACGTTGAAAATGAGAACGAAAATGAGAATGAAAATGAGAACGAAAATGAGAATGAAAATGAGAATGAAAATGAGAACTACGAAGAAAACGAAAATGAAGGAGGGGAAGAAGAAAATTACGAGGAAGAAAATAGTTATAATGAAGATTGTGAACCTACTTATAATAAAGAAGAGTCTTCATATTCCTACGAACCTCCAAATAACGAAGAAGAGAGCCACGCAGCAGAAGAGCCTAACATGAATTACGAAGATGAGGAGGGGGAGGGGGACAACAACGGGGATAATTATGGGAATGATGAACCTGTGGGCAATGCCAATGCGAACCATTATGAAGAAGAAGAGGAAGAACAAAGTGAATATGTAAACGATACTGTAAATGAAGACGCGTCTATAAGAAAGGCCAGTGTACATATAGATGATGATGAAAGAGAAAGTCATATAGAGCCCTGCTCGAACATCACAAATAGTGTACAATTGGACAAAGAAACTAATGATCATGTTAATATTATTAATGAATGATGATAATTAATGTATTTAGGGACGAATAATTAATTAATTAATTGCTCACAACAAGGAATTTAATGTAGTAGTGGAATTGATAACATTTGTTCAATCTACGTTTAAAAGTTTTTCATAAAAAATAAAAACAATGAATAGTGTTTCCACGCACTATTTAATGATTTCTAGTAATAATACACCTACCTCTCAGTTTCTCTCAGTTTCAACTTACCCAAAGTACTACGACGACACGCACCTGTGTAAAATCAAACTCGCTGCCTATTTATTATAAAAAATGAAATGATGACTACTTAAAAGAAACTCTTTCTCTCTATAGAAATATTATGGACTCTATAGTAGTAGTAGTAGTGGTAGTACTTTAGCAGCAGCAATTCAATCAATAATTATGTGTTTACAAATAATAACAATATCAATTAATTCCTATGATTATTACTGTTTCATATAAATAACATGAATATACATAGTTAAGTTAGGTATTTTAAATAGATGGTTAAATAATTTAAAGCATTTTTCTAAAAATGTGTAAAAAACTACGCGAGAAAAGAGCTACAATAATTATGATGTTGGAATCGCATAATAATACACCATAACCCGCCTTCATTACAGTATCGTCGTGAGAGATGGAACAAGGACAAGCGGAATCGGAAAGCAAAGCGTTTTTCGTATCACATCCACTAAAAATAAAGTAATTATGGTAAATCTATGATAGTAAAAATAAATAGTTATTATAAGAATAAGTCTCTGGAGAAGTTGCGTGTGTGCCGTGTCTCTCTCCGTATTTTAGCTAATGAATGGGCTAGTATCCCCCACACTGTTGTATGGAACATATGGATCAAGTCATACATTACTGCTATTGTATTTAAGTAGGTAAGTATATCAATTATATTCATTTCTGTATGAATGTGTGTACATTATTAAATATCCATTGTCTTTTCAACTACTTATACCATTCTCATACTTTTGCATACTCAAGATATCCTCGCACCACCAGAATACCTGCTTTATAAAACTCATGCATATACCTATGTATCTAATATAAATACGTTCAAGTAGACACTTTCATTTAGCCTTACAAAAATGAACAAAGGCCTTGCGTAATGCTATAGGATGTTATAACATCGAAGAAAATGATAACTCTGCATTGTGCATACAAAAAATATCTATTTCAATTTTAGCTAAAGCTTAAAAGCTACATTCATGCTTTTACACAGACATAAACTAAATCGTTTCACTTGAATTGTCATTTTTTATTGTGATCTTCAAAAATCTCACTTTGCCGGCACCACGTGAAGAAAAACCTACTTAGTATAGTGTAAAGATATTATATTTTGCTTAAAAATGATAGCAATTGGTAGCAAAGTAATATTTAAGTAAGAATGCTTGCACTTTCAGCCATATACCTACCTATATAATTATTAGGTACCATATTTATAAATATACGGGTAACACTTACGATATATTCATGGGCTGCAATTTCATGCGTGCATCTTTTTGTGTGTAATTGCATTTATGTACAAGTTACATAAACTCCAGGATATATTATATCCTACATGATTTCATTGTTAGTATAGGAACATTTTTCACCAAAACTGTCAAGTGTATTGATTCATTATAAATGTAACATAGTGAGTAACTACTGAAGTGGGAGACATGTTTAATTTTATACGCTTGCATAATAGTATTTAATTTTACTTTCGGGTATATTTATTTTTTCAGCATAATGCATCACTTATAAAGTTAACCTAAATGAGTAAAGCGATGAGGGAGTTGCTTTCTTTAGAGCATAGTGTCATGTATTTACTTTGTAACTGAGAATGAGTAATAATGATTCAGCAGAAATATTTGTTTAGTTTTTCATGTGCCAAAAATAAGTAAACATAAAATAATTTTTGTCGTTTCAAGGCAGGCAGTGAGTGCAGAGAACTTGAGTTAGGAGACAGAAACGATATACACAAAATCCTTTCCCTATACACGAGTCTTATTTGTTAGAGCATTTTTATTGTCTCACTTGTTTGTTGGTATAGTGGAAAATAATTACTAATAGTTTTCAATTCACTTGTAATATATTTCTACACATTTCACGCTTAACATGCTCTGGAATGCAACGTGAAGTGTAAATATGAAAATAAAATGGCCTACAATTCTCGGTACCAACCTGGTTACACCTTTTACTACAATAGGCTTTAAAAATTATCAACTAACTGTGTATGCGGAGTATTTTTGTATTTATATCACTGGCACATGAAAAATGTTCACATTTATATATACAACGCAGTTACGACATTAGTATGCAATCTGAATAATACAATTTGCACAAAATACCATATAGGTTTGAATTTATTTTGTGAGTCCTGTTCTATGAGGTATTTATTACCTTTTATATATATATAGGTACAACGATAGTACAACATAGAACTTTACCTGTAATAATTATAGTTAGAGAGCACAAGAGAGAAAGAAAGAAGGAAAGAGGAAACGAAATAATAAGGAAACCGTAAACGTATTTATCAGTTTCGCATTCCTAGAAAATGTTCATGCTTATACTTTGTTCTTGTTCTTGATACATATCTACACACTCAATGTGTATTGACAAATTGTACTTTGTACACTATACATTATGTTGTCTCATACAAAGGAGCACATTTTTTATCGTATTGCTTTCTACGGCCTTCACTAGGACATGATTCACAAAAACTAAGAATAAAAATAAAGGAATACACAAGAGAGACAGCCAAACAGAGAGACGACAGAAAAATCGACTTTTGACTTTAGATTACGAAAGCACGTCTATTAATATTACTCTATATATAACAACCATCCATAATACATAAGTACACAGTCGAATGCACATAGTGACATATCATCACGTAGTATATATACAACAGAATCGTCTAGCATACCCTCATTATAATAAAATCTCCCTGTTACAGTTACAGCTAAGCTCCAGATCTGAATTTTCACAAAAGTCGCACACACAACAAAGCTACAGCTTCTAACTACATCCACACTATTACAAAATATATTTTCTTATATAGATTACTAATACATGTACAAGTTTCTACTATTTACTTTGCGTCACACGCTCATAATTTCTCAATAATGCATATAATATTATTAGGGACTATTTCTGTATATGTAATAATGTATAGGTATATGAAAACTTAATAAGATACACTTCCATATAATAACTGCATGCACTTACATACTTATTTATATATATTTTGTCTCCTTATAATTATTTGTATACTATGTGTCTGCACAAGAAGTATCGATGTACAATATACAATGTCACTTTATGATTATCTGTTTGTAAATGCATGAGAATAGTTGAGAGAAACGTATCTTTTGCAGATAAAGTGTCTTTGAGTGTAGCTCTTCCTTGCGTTATTATTCCTTTTGTACGCACACATGTACCATACATGCATGCTTAATAATATTCTACCTTTAGGTATTTATTTCCCATGTATTAGAGTCACACTCTTTTCTTCCACTATATTTCATATCTGTCTGTTTGCATTGGTATTGTATCAGATCAACATATATTATTGACTCACTCGTTCAGACAACTTATTAACATGTTTTGAGTGCATCTTTGAATTTCTTGTGACTTTATTCATACAGGCCTTTTATAATATAGTCGTGCTAACTATATATGAATAAGATTCTCTGGTGATCTTTCTAAGGCAAAGAAAGGAATATACATAGCAATTATTTTCTTTACAAACGTAAACCTTCATAAGGCATCTCTCATCCATACCTTTACTTATTGACTACGTAAGACTCCCAAGTTCATTCTTTGCATTGCAAGGACTCGTCTCTCACACACACGGGTGATACATATTGAAGTATAGGTACTATATATATATTCCCCGGTACTTTACACGTTTAGCGAGAGACAACCACCACTGTACATACTGCCAGACACATATTACACACGTACGTACGTCTAAAGGAAGAAAGAGCTAGGCAATTTCTGTAGTGTGTGGTGGATGCATGGAAAGTGCATGGACCAAGTCAGAGTCAGACTGTATATTTCAGCGCGGTTTCCACTATTAGTTATTTTACACACTCTATGTGTGTCTGTACGAGGTGGTGTGTGTGTGAGTGCAAGTACAAGAGACAACCTTCTTGCTTTTAGCCACCAGACAGTCAATAGCACCGCACCGGGATTCTCCTTTTCTCCAGTTTGTGTTCTCCTGTATTAAGAGTAGTAGTAGGTGAACGTAATTCCACTCTACTAACAACGTCCAACGAACTGATTTCATTTTTCTTCCCTGGTACTATATAGCATTGTGCAATATTACCATCGAAGTAATCCGGGAGACCCCGAACTTACAAAAGAAGTGTTTCTGCACATGCTATTTCACGTCTACAATTCCACAGCGACTCACAACACACAGCCAAGGAAACCACACCGAGGAATTCCTTAGGATCCCGTCTTTGAACGAATTGGGTGCGTCTCTTTACTCTTTCTAATAATATTACTACTCTTAAAGATATACTGCACTTAGACTGCTACCACATGTTCTTGGTACACATATAGGAAATATATAGGTTTATACGGGTAGACGGGTAAAAATCCGATTTCCTTGAGTACACGGCACGGAGACGTCGTCCATACCAATCATAACGTTTCTTGGCTTGTACCACGTACAGAGAAATACTATTCCATGTAGTTGTACGTACTACTATGAGAATGTGTGTGCATACACTAAGCTAGTCTTTTAGTGTGTTAGAAAAGACCTTCTCCAGTATTTTACCCGTATTTTAGTCCGGTAGTGGAGAAAACGTCTTTTAGTACTTTGGGCTTAGGCCTTGCAGCAGTAGCTCTCTTTTTTAACGTAAACGGTTTAGGTACTACTGTACATATTATATTAAAGTGTATATAAGTACGTTTTCTGGACAACACAGGAGTTTCTGTACATTTACGGTAGTAGAATCATTAAAGCAAGGAATAATTACATAATAAGTTGTCCTACAGTACGTCGAGTTGTCCATAGGCACAGCGATAATACATCCGTGATATTTTAAGTTCAGTGAAGTGAGACAGAAATTCTTTCATGTAAATATTGCAATGTAAATGTAATATACAGCAGAGTGAAAGACAACTTAGAGTGGATGGTAGATCCACAAGACAGGTGAATCACATCTCCTAATTTATAATTCATACACAGAAGTATATCTTGTGTATATAAAGCAGGTCACATATCAGTATATACTACAAGGCACGAGTCAGTGTTTACCTACTTAAAGTGTTTCTCTCTACACGTATTCCCGAATATATGTCACACTACTGCTGCTCTTGTGGAGTTTCGTTTTGCAGTTAAATCCTGCCAGTACCAGTTCACAAATGTCGTGATTAGTTCTACGAAGATAATATACCATTATATTGTTTCATATAGTATTCTCTAGTTTTTTTACAAAGTTTTCTATTCCCTTTAGTTGCAGTCTTATATAGCTCTGATATTTGTCAGCAAAATTATAAATAGGCTGTGTAGCTCGTGAGTTCAGTTGGGTTCACATGTAATTTGCTGCACTTCATCCGAATGGTGCAGTCAACTGTTTTCTAAAAGGTTATTATTACAAATTATTAACTTTAAAATATTTTCCGATTTTTGCAAGCTTTCATTATTTTCATCGTTTGTCATTAATTTTAGTTCAAAGAATATATATATGTAGATTAATTCACGTCTTGTATGCATGGTTAAAAATATGACATGAGAAATATGAAAATCAGTTTTTAGATTTTAAAAATAGCTCATCTGATCTGGATCTACTTATTTGCTTGTGACATAACGAAAGTTATTAAAGAATTTAGGCATATTGATTATCGATTACATAAAATTCGTGTAAGCACACTAAAATCAAAAATAGCTTTGCGCAATCATCAATATAAAATTCCCAAGTGAATATTGGTAGCATCTGTCACTTATGTGATGTCTTTCACAAATGAAAATTCATTTAAGTTTTCTACATTAAGCTTCGTTCGTGTATAAGATTAAATCACACCTGCATGACATTTTACTTTGCATATTAATGTACTGCACACTTGTATTAATACATAGCAAGTTAATTATGGCAAGGATTTCTAAATAGGAATTATGGAAAATTTCATGTGAAATGATTGCTCAAGTTTTAGTACCTATATAGATCTTACTTGTAGCATCAGTGCGAAAGTGTCTTTCTGAGAATCTGGCTAGTAACTTTCTTATAACTTGTAATGTACCTTCTATAACTTCTTAGTACTTTTCCAGGAATGAATCACTAATTTGCTTAATACGACGCAAACGTTTGTAAAAGAAAAGTTTTAACTAACATAACTATTTACTTTTTTACTTCTTATTCATTTAGTAGATATTTGTAATGCAGTAAACAGAAAATAGACGTAAATGAAAGGCATTATTAAAGGAAGGGTAAAGCGTACACTTTCTGACGCATAGGACAGAACCTATAGGTATATTTTGGCAGAGAGGCTAAGGCTATTCGGTAAACAACGTGCATCGTATTATTAAGTTACATAATTTATGTAGGTATCTGTACACGTACTGCAAACGTCGAACGTACATTGAACGAGTCGACCACTCGACCACACACAAGTAAAAAATATTTATCTATTGCGGATTGCGGTAGTTATTTACTTAACAATTACAACTAACCTACCAGAGAGTCGAGCCAGACGACTGCACTTACATTCTAGCTACAAGTTGACGCTTGCATGTCCGAATTATTTATTACTCATCCATTCATTTACATTTAAATATAAATAATCATGATAAAATCCCTTGGCAAATTTTTGTTGTACATCACACACCATTCTCTCATGAGGCTATTGAGATAACCATGCCTTGATATAACATTTTTACTGATACAGTATGTACAGAACTATGTACAGAATGAATTTCTTTGAAATCCAAAGTAACATTGCCGTGTAGACAGAACAGGATGCACATGCAAGTTCTATATAGGTATTTTACGTCACAAACTGTACACTTTCATAAATTGCATTCTTTAACAGTCAGTATAGCTGTACGAGCTTGAAAAATACTGAAAGCTTTATGCAGCATTGAGGAATTGGCCTACCTTTAGTTTGGAGGCTTTATAAATTACAGTAAAGTAATTAAGCTGGCAATAATTTATATTTATTTACTTTTTTGATTGATTTGCAGTGTTAGTACGTTTCTGTATATCGATCCAAGTTACCTCATCCGTTGTCTGTTAAAAAAATACAACAAAGCCACCATTTCAGTGTTCATTTTCAACTGTCGTACATAAAATATACAGAAACGGCCATCACATCCGTTCAGCCGAAGAAGAAGGAAGGAATTTTATTGAGCGAAAAGATGAGCGATTCAGAAGATGGAAATCCCTTTTTCGAAGGGGTTGAAAAATTACTGGAAGTTTGGTTTACCCGTTCCGATGGGAAAACCAACAACTGCGATTTGAGGAAAATTCCCAGGTAAGAGACGGAAATCATTGATTTGTCTGCCTTTGCCTTTTATTTCCCAAATCTAGGTCTATTTCAGGCATAATAAAGTAGTCAAGAGGGACAGACTCATCAAAGTAGTTCCTGTTGAATTGAATCCGATCCCATGCATAACCCAGCACGACCTTCAACTATCATCCCACAAATTTCCCCTTCCACTAAAAGTTTTTGTGACAGTTTCATTAACTATATCTTCCTATAATATATATACTTAGATAAGTAATATGTCATATCAAGACAAGTTATTCTATTGATTCCTCATGCTCGTGCAGATATAATATGGGAATTTTTTACTTTCTCTTTGCTTTCATTCTGACATCTTTCATACTTACGTCATAAGCAATATTATATTATATAGCCAATCACCCGAACTTCGTATTGTGTACACAACGAGTCTATTTCTGACTAAGAGAGAAAATCAATTGAATCCAAGCTTCGCAACTGACAGCCAACAGCAGGTTGCATTTCGAAGGAAGTTTTTTGAAGACATGTCTATGTATGTATAGATATAATATTGCCAAAGTGCAATCCTTGATTTCCTTCATCCTTTTAGCATTATCCATCCTAACAGACATAAAGAGCAAAAACTAGGATATAAAAAACAATTCTCGAACGGAAGGTCACGTCTATCTGTGGTTCAATGTTTGTTTTTTCAATGCACAACCTTTCCTAAACATACATATATACCTAAAAGTCAAGCCTTTGGGTTGTAGCAATATAGTATGCAATGTGAAAATGTAAATAGACAGAATCAGAGAATATTTCGTTTTTATGAAACATCGGCTATGGCTTGTTTACACTTAAATCTGAATTAAAACATGATGCATAAAGATTTATCTTTGTATACATAAATTTTTTTATACAATTTATATAAATCCAATGATAAACATAAATCGTGGCATTTTATATATTAGTGTGGTGTAAGCTAAGTTGCCTCATTATTTATACAGAAAAATCTATATCGATGACTAAACAAATGTTTTTCACAAAATATAATTTTTAGCGCAAAGATAGTCTTAACTATGATTAACAGAATACTACAGGCTAAACCCAACATTAATAGATTGAACTTAACATGGCTCCTGTAAACCTACGTTAAATATGAATAATTATAAATTTAAGAATTCAGCCCAATTAAGGAGCAGCATCTTAGCTGAGGAAATTTTGATATTGTTTATTTACTACTACCTATTACCTATGTACTTTTACAACTTTCAAGGAGGTAAACTGCTTGAAGAAGAGTAGGTAATTTTTCAAGTGTGAACTGTTATTGTTATGATAATTAAATATGGTTTAGTGTTGTTATTGTAATGATTAATGATAATGTCGGCTAATTCAGTCGATGCACACGTTCGTGTAAAAACTATTGTTCTGTGTTCTTCCAGTCATGTTTTTTTCCATCTTCTCCGATGTGGCTTCATGTTTTAAATTAGATTTATGTGTAAACACACCACACACGTCGCATCTCAAGTCTTTTTAAACAAGAGCCATAACTTCTTTGTGTACGTTACCATTTTAATTTATTTCATGTTCTCCGTCCGATGCAAAAAAAACTGTTTACATTTTTACATGCATAAAATTAGCAACAAAAATACAAAGAAACTTTCCTAAGATATATTTTTAAATGTTTGCTTAGCAATTAAAAAATTCCAAGCTTCAGTTGAACACAGTAAGTATTTCTACTGTCACCAGAGATTTTGACTTTTGTCTTATGGTCTTATCTCCAGAATTTCTCGAGTTACGTTTAATGGACAGTGGACACCGGGTGGGCAGTAATTAAATTAACTTAGGAACCCAAGCAATAACTTCTCTTATGGAGTCTCCGGTCCTTATACGAAATATATCTATAACATTTACATGGCTA
This sequence comes from Pogonognathellus flavescens, assembly GCA_019776165.1. Taxonomy (NCBI): domain Eukaryota; kingdom Metazoa; phylum Arthropoda; class Collembola; order Entomobryomorpha; family Tomoceridae; genus Pogonognathellus; species Pogonognathellus flavescens. Next base: position 69,487 of record JABASD010000240.1, on the reverse strand, counting down.
TATATATTTTACATGTGCATGGCTATATATATTTTACATGCAGATTTCATCTTTTCTTGTTGTATGTGGTTATTTCTCGCACTGTCCATTGTATCACTGCGTGATCCATTATTCCTGCAGAATTCGCACTTGGTTCATGAAAAGGTTAATAGACACGTTTCCTTTGTAAAAGGTTAGCGAAGCCGAGATCCAGATCGTGGTGGTTGGGTTTGCTTTTATGCAAGATGAAATTGCATTGTAACTCCAACAGGGAGGAAAATACTGGTACATTCGCATTATTACATCAAGATCAAAGGTCGTTATGATTTGTTTGACTTTTATTGGCACACTGTTGGCAATCGATTGTATAGTTTGTATATGTTTCCATGTACAGAGACCAGAGTAGTAGGTAAGTAAGTACGTTCAATGTTCTTTCATTGTCCGTCAGGTTCAAATCTGGATTGAAGTAGAAAAAGGAAATAAAAATTCCTGTGCAATTTTCAACTGTGGTGATTCATCTGTTCATGCTAATTCTTTTGATAACACAGTCGGCGTTCTTAAGTGTGAGACTGTTTTTTCCCTATGAATATCTCCTGCGAGATTTATTTCCGACGCCGCGTCATGTCTTATGTGGGTTTGGCTGGCAAGTGGCAGGCAACTGTGTTGTCTGCTCCTGTAACCCTCTAAGACTCTATTATGTAATACAAGAATGTGTGTGCGAGTGAGTGTATGTGTTTGGCTTTATAGTACAGGGCAGACCGACTCTTTCTAATTAGCTTAAGCTAAACAATCACAAATGAACTGGAGTTGGCTAAATGTAATCTGAGACTTGTGATGTCACCGCAGATTATTTAGTAGCGACTTCTGCAGTGTACAATGGGATATTTATATTGGCTACATCTTTTCGATATTCACTGCTACATAAATAATTTTTCCTGTCTACCTTTTTGTCATTCTATTATATTGATAGATTTACATTTTGTTTTATAAGGATTGATTTATGTTGAGATAAAAATTAAATTGACATTACGATAACTTTTATGCGTTTCAGTATTGAAATAATTATCAACAAGGCAATTTTATTCCGGCATATTTTTCTAATTGGTATAGGTACATACTGTTTTTTCAGTTTAACTTATTTGCAGGCCGAGTAGGTACAAATCGAGCGAAGGCAATCAAAACCCGAAAAAATCGGTTTCTACATTGCTGTACACGATATTGTGCAAGATGCACAATTTAGACAGGGGCATGAAGGAAGAAGAAACATTCATGGATTTGTTCGATACAGTTAGTAGTGTTATTATTAGTTCCTTATACCTACCTATTAGAAATAGTTATCGCGTGAGACACGAGAAATACTGCAATAGGCATGTGGAAATCAGTGTACTTACTTATATATAGAGATGTTGTAGTTAGTAAGTGATATTCGTTATTATTAAACTGAACCCGAGTTAATCTAACTGGGCTCAGTTGACAATGACAGCGAATTCCACATAAATATCTGTGCAAAGCCCCGAACTGCGAACCGCAGTTATTTCTGTCGCATCCTTCTACTCGTTCATGCAGAAGTACATTCATGCTTTCCTGTACAGTCTTCAGCTCCCACATTTACGCATTTACTACACATTATTCGCATGTGTTCCTTTTTCATACATCCAAACCTTCGCAACGCAGTAGGTAATTAAAAGTATACCTATACCTTCTACCATTATATCTCTATACTAGTTTATATTTACACTGATGTGTACAGGCAATTAAAAAATTATATATAGAAAATAGCGTTTGTTTTCGAAAAACAGTTACAGTTTGAAATCTTATTGCTTGTGTACTATGTTTGATTTCTAAAACCAAACATTGGTAACCTTCTAAAGAAATACTTGGCTAACATACCTGTTTATGTCAGTGATCGTTTTTTCAGTTAATAAAACTAATTCTTCCCCTATACCAGATAAAAGGAAATTCAGATTCACTAAAAAAATTACACTGTACCTAATTTATAATAATTATGTACCTTTTGTTGTAGCTTTAATATAAATTTGTTGTTGTATCGCATTCATTTCCATTTCTAAACGATTCACTTCTATTTCCATTCAGTAGGAGTAGACTCGTTCATTTTCATTCACGACTGTATTAATTTTGTGCATTGAGATAGCATTTTGTGTGTATCTATTGACAAAAGGGAATTATTAACGACTGAGTTGTTGCATAGAGTGAATGAATGTGTTTTAAGTGTAGCTAATAGTTTTTTGAATGGAAAATGGGACAAAGGGACAATGTGCCAGACAAAAGTTTCATCCATTCCACTCCAATGCCAAAGAGACAACTTCTAGTAGTAGTAAAAGAGTCATGGCTGCGTTGTTGACTGGCTGATGTACTAAAAGACAAAGTAGTCGCACAAAAGGAAAGACACGTTTTTTTACAAAGAAAGCATTTCAGCGTGCACTGTTGATTGTATAGAAAGTAACGCTTGACGGTGACGGTGATTCAGTGTTTCATGCAGGGAAAACATGGGAAGTAAAGATATTATGAGTGCAGTCGTATCGTAAGTTAAGTAGTGTGTGCTGCAAATCCGCAGTATAGTGCAAACGAATTAGTTGAATCGTGACATTGACATAGTACACTCTATTATATGGCTACAGAATGTATACTGAAGCTTTTTATACTATTCCACCTACTAGAACAGTAATGATAAGAAAATAGCTCGCTCTATTTATCCGTGTGTCTTTAGCAGAGACAGAGAGAGACGTTTTTTAAATAAAAGTTGGAAAGGAGCTGATTCAGTTAATTCGGTTAAGTTGTAAACCTGATTCAACATTTATTTTGTAACTAAATACAACTTGATCATGATCGTCACATTCTCAACTCAATCTCAGGCGTCAGGCCTTTTTAATGCAATCGAGGCGCTGATTCAAGCGAAAATCGATATTTAACCTTCTTTTATATTCTGCCAGCACAGATCGAACGTTGCTCTTCTCGTAAGTGTTTTAAAAGAGCAAACTACACAGAAAAGATTTTTAAACGAACGGATGTTATTTTGAAGCTTTTGTAAAAATATTCTTTTTTACACATTTTGCACACATTTTGTAACATGAAACATTTTAACCAGGTTAATAAAATGTACACTGTGCAAACTTATTAAGAGTCAATTATTATTCGTCCCTTTGTTGTACACAAACTTTTTGAATTCCAATCTTTTATGCATTTATGTCCCTTTGATCTGTATGTTATATTGACGAAAGAAATACTAACTTGTGTATAAAAAAGTTAAATGGCTAAAGTGCAAATGTAATTAACATTAAAAATATTACGGTTTTTCGTTATTATATGATTATTTTCTCATTCTCGAATTAGCTGAAAATTCTTTCTTTAGTTAAGTAAGCCTTATACATTTAATGCATTGGACCCTTCATATAACTTTTTACAAAATATGTTCTATATTTCACTTAAGTGTTATTAGATTTCGGTGGAAATGGGCATGATCGTTTTATACCTTATTGGCAGTGTGTTATAGTTATAGTTATGATAATACAATATTTGTTTGCAGTTTAATTTCTTTTACAAATAAAATGTCATGAAGACTTCTTCAGGATGTCAAAAGAATTCAATCAATAAGACTGCAGTTTTAAAGAGACAATGCTTGACATTTGTGAGTGTGAGAAGAATATGTTAACGGATTGGATGTTTCTATGTTGATTTACAGACAGAGCGTTGAGTCGCTCCTGCATTTGGTGAAATGTGAGGTCATCAGCACCATTTCCAACGAATACTTGGATTCTTATGTCTTGAGGTAAAGTAAAACCATCATTCTCTTTTTTAATTAAATCTGTAAGTTCTTCCCTGAGTCCAGTCTTGCCTTCATTTGGTATTAAATGCACCGTGCAGTGTGCAGATGCAATACTAATATACAGCAAACAAAGTGAAAGTGTTTACCCACAAATTCAAAGGAACCAAATTATTAAGTAACTAATTACTTTTCACCTTCTTTGCTGATACAAGAAAATCTCCTCCCGCGTTTATAATACATAACTGCTAGTAAATGTATGCACTAAATGAGAGTAAACTTCTACTTCCTTAACATAAAAGGGATTAAGTAATGAAATGAAAGTTTGCCATAAGTTAGAAATGGATACTGCCAAATACAATTACAACTTTCCCTTTATGGTGATTTTGTAAAATGCACAATTTCGTGTAGTGTGTACATTTCTGAGTTTCAGCGGAAATTGTGTTTATGCACATATACCTATAAAGGTGCATAAACTGGCATAAATTAAAATGCATAGTAAAAACTATCGTGTATACTAAAAGCAAATACTTTTACAAACTACAATAAATAAAATAATCGCAACTGGAAGGATTGTGAAGGAAGATTACCTACATGAAAGAAATAAAATTAAAATATATTACAGAAAATAAGATCAAATAGCGGAAAAATAATTTTTCGGTATAGTTTCAGCTATAACGCATTTTAGACAAAATTTCTATATAAAAGTAAGGAAAAAATTACTTTTACACAGCAATAATACAAAAATCCATATACAAAAACATGAAACTACTGAAAACCCAAAATCATGTAAGCAAAATTGAATAAATGTTTCAAAAGCGTACCACGAAATATTTTTCTGTTACATAAATGTACATAGGTACTGATGATGTTAAATTTTCGGTTTGCATAATGATAGCCTTTATTGCATAGTAGTATTTTCTTACTACTTATTACTGACTGCTGAAGATTATAAATTGTAATTAAGTAATCCAATCTCTTTTGAAATGAGATAACTGAGAAAACAATACAAGTGCAGTCTATAAGCATTAACCATAAAATATACAGTTTGGAAAATGTGTTAGCAAATCTTCTCAATTCCTTTTTACATATAGTAGTAGAAAGGACATCCCTATAAACGACATCATTATTTTTTCACGCTCAATTGACTGGAAGTAGAATTCGACATGTAGTGTATAAATCTTGTGACTATATTGATGCGATTGAAGACAGTATAATATATACTGGTGCATAAATTTCGTATTACAAAGCACGAAGTGAACTCATGAGACCCTTAGACTGGAGCTGAGCTCGCAAATGAGATAAAATCCAAGCCATCGTCGTCTAATAGTAATAGGACACTCATAGCAAACCCATTTTCCTTAACGACGATTTATTCTACACACAAACGAACTTTTTATATCTACTGGCTATAATAATTCTCCTTCTTTATATGTACATCACATAATAAATGACGACTACCTACTATACCTATATCCACCCATATAGAAACTTCATAAACAAATCTGGTATACTCTAGCTCTGGCATTTCCGATACGGTAGTATAACTCTTGTGTACAATACAATTTGCTATCTCTCCGATTCTAAACGCAATACAACGGATTTTTCTGGCACGTTTCATGTGCACTTTTGGCTGTGTGTGTAGGCAGTAGGTGTACAACATAAAATTTAATGGCTATATATACAGAAACTGATCTTGGGTCAAAGGAAGTTCTTCCATAAGAGCATATTGCTCCATATAATATTACTGGAGCCACACAATATAATATTTACTATTATTTCTCCACCGTCTCTAACTATGGAAATATGAAACAGTTGGCTTTGGCTTTATCATTGATAATTATGAAATTACACTTCCCGTTAGCAATAATACATTTAAACCAATGTATATACAACTAACGTAGTGTATACTGATACTGATATGATATTGTGTACTGGCTGCAGTATATACTTATTATATTACATACTAGAGCAATTCTACCTTCTTTTATTATTGTGAGAGAAATTGATAATGGTAATTAGATAGAGTTAGTAGTTTACGTAAGAGAACATGTAGTGGTGCATGTACAGGCGTCTTGTCTCATTTGGAACATAAAAGAAGAGATATGATTCTTCTCTCTACTACCAGTAGCCAAAATAGTAGCAGCCAGCAACTCAAACTTATTTTCTTCTATAAATGATATCTCGTTTGAACGAATTACTTTTGCCATTAGTGAATAATTTGACAAAACTTTTACGCAGAGTCAGCTAAAGTTTAATGATGGTCTATATGACTTTATTATCACAGCACGTGCATGTCTATATATATATATATCTATTCTATACGAATTATACCATGGAGTTCCTCCCCAGTATATTATTACACAGGCTAGGTCATTAGGTGAAATCAAGGATAGCTCACAGAAATTAACTCTTATACATTCGTAGATTTATTACGGTGGATTTTCACAACCTGTGTTTAAGCTTTATGCAGGCAAGTTTGTAGCAATTAAATATGTACGATATTTGTACGATAATCGTTTAGATTAAAATTTTCTCAAATTACACTATCAACTAAAGGAGGAGTTGGATCATCTGCAAAATATATAACATATAAATTGTCTTGGCTGGTAAAAAATGTTGGTTAGGGATTGAAAACAGTCAATGCAACAATCTGAAGTGAAAAATATTAATGCAGCTAAAAATCCCATTTTTATTTCTTAGGATTATTTATTTACTACGTACACCTGTCACCTGTGAAAAGTTTCTTAAAATTTAGTCTCATCTTGAAATGATTTCATTGAGAATTGCATCATCATTTCTCATAATGAAGGAAAATAATTATTCCAATTCCAGGCAAGCTTTGTTCTGTCAGTAGAGGATTTTTATCTCATTCCTTATCAAATTAAAACTGCTTATTACAACCAAAACTCTTCTGGAGCTGCAACTGTGTAAAATACAATTGTATACATTATAATAACCGTCCAATAATATCTTGTATTTCTTTAGCATCTATACTACATCCCGAAATTGTTAATGCATTTATTTCCGCTGGGCGAAACACATGTAAATTGTTCATTTATACAATGTAATAATTTTGTATTACATGCTACAAACTACAAAAGCATTATGGAATCAAGAATGAATGGAAGCAAATAAGATTCTTCTGTACCCCTATGTATTTTATACTAGTAGCTAATTACCCTCTGGATAATAATCTTAATGCTTCTACAAGGTCGCCCAGCTATTTACTTTACTTTACTCTGTCATCGTTATAAGTTAACTATAAAGACAGAATCGTGCTTTTAGTTTTAATTCAAGCTGCTCAAGTTTCTAAACACATCATTCTCTATATATCATCTATAACCTTAATTAATACAGACACACTCTGGTCCTTTGATATAAATTTTGCACTTTACCTGTCTAGTGGGATAATAATATTATATAACTTTGCAAAATTATCAAGGGACTCATCTAATAAATTATGCACATTACAGTCAGTCTATTTTTACTATAATTAGTTTGCGTTTTGCTCCTGCTACATGTTTGTGTGTAAGTATTATGTAAAATTGCCCTATTAGGTAATGCAAATAGTTTCAGGATGTTGTATGAATATTAATTTAAATTGACATGCATTAAAAAACTTTGAAAGTTTTCACTGACGTAAATGAAGAAGTGGTTCGTGTACTTTTTACTAGTTGGATGGAAATTGTATGCTGCAACGACTATACTTAGTACCTATATAAGAAATTGTTAAGTAGAGTGTTTTTATACATGGTATATATAGGTTTTTGTAGTTTTGGACGTAAAGTTGTTGGAAAATGACTTGAGAGAGTGAAGTGTCACCAAGGGACGCATTCACTTGACACGTCTCAACTGTATGACAGCGAAGAGAAAGAGTTTTTGGAATGGGTAATGATATTTTGGTAGTTGTTCTACAATGGAATAGCAAAATGTGTATTGATTGTTGTTTTAGTGACTGAGACATGACTGGATGCGGTGGCCATACACTGGGCGTGCCCTGGCAAATGTACAAAGTGTATACAATCCATTTGTTGCACTTGTGTCGTGTTTTCTCTGTGCCTTGAAAGACTCATTGATGAGGATGAGGATGATTTGATGTCAAAAAGGCTAAGTTCCGTCTCTAAAAGAACTATCTCCAGGTTCCAAAGACATTCTCCATGTCTTGCCTGGCGGTATGCTTTTTTACACCCAACTCTCCGTTGTCACTCTGCCACCAAGTATGATTCTCATATCCCAAAAAATAATAAAAATGCCACACGTCCACTCTTGTCGTCTCTCTTCACTCGCTCCACAATTACTTTTTCTTTATAACATGTCCCTTGTCTACTATAGTATTGTCAAACACAATAAAGTTTAATTCTTTCCTAGACACAAAAAAACATTCATGTTTAATATAGCAGATATCATAACATTAACATAAGAAAATATCAAAGTTGTTATTCACAAGAATAATATCAAGGAGATTTTATTGAAGTAGGTATAGAAAGACATAAATAAAAGATAAGTAATATTCTAGTAGCTTAGCTTATATTTGTATTAATAGAACTGAAATTGTAAAGTAAATAAGTTGAAGATATAGAGAAGGCAGTAAGAATATTTTCTTGGAATACCTATAGACACTTATTAAATAATACACAGAAAGGAATGACAGATCTAGCAGAAGAGCAAACAAAGGTCCTGAATGAAGGTTTATTCAGTTTATCTATGTGGGAGAATATTTTGATAACATTTTTGAGATAGCAATGCATTTTCTTTTATTTGTGCAGTTAAATACACAAAATAGTTCTAAGTTCACGTTAGAGCGTTACAGGAATAGCCATTAGCAGCTAAACGTAATTTACATGAGAAGAATTAAACGAACCGTTTTCTTAAAATGTGATGATCTATTTTAAATTAAATATTGATCATAGCAGAAGTCAATGCTAAAAATATTTGGTGGATATTATTTTGCTGTAACAGTATAGATTAGATAGGTTAACAGAATGGCTAGAGTGAATTTTTTATGTATAATTACTAATTAGGGGCTTAATTAATTTTAGGAGGGAACAATTGGGATAAACCGGGGGAAGTGTATTTTGAGTGGTTGAGCTCGGAGAGAGGACAAGAGTGGTAAGGGGAGCGGAGTTCTTGGAGATTCGGGGTACCTTTGACCAGATCTCGTCAAGAACTTCCCCCAGGCTCTCTGGCGGAGATTTGTATAATACCTCTGCGGGACCTGGAACTACCCGAATGCCTGCTCACACAAAGGTCAACTCTCATCAAATATGTCACTGACTATAAAAATGAGTTGATTTCTATGGTGTAAATTTCAAATGCAATGCAAAATGCGTAGAGTGTGTAATGAAATGGTGGGCAGGAACTACGGGTGTTACCCCTCGCTTCATAATCATCACCACTGTCTAAAATCAAGTGGTGGTTGCGCTTTTATTTCATTCTAATCACTCAGCGTATAAAATTTAAATTTAATCATCTCTATAATAATATTCTCTCTCTCTAAGTGAACACATTTATTATAAATTCTATTCAAACCTTCTTCTGATACTACACCTCTTTACCTTTCACCTTTCTGTACTCACACCTAAAAATCATTAATCTTTTCAGCTATCCTCATCCATCTCTCTGTATTGTACTCTCATCTGTCTCTTATCGTTAAGAAATTATATTACTGCCACACTCTTACACAATTGAGACACTACTGTTATAGGTTACTATATACTCTATATGTATTCTATACTATTTAAGATGTGTAAAAATTAATTAGCTAGTTATTGTATGGTTGGGGTGGGTTAGTGGAGGAATTGTACAGTACCTAATTTACTTGTCATCTGTATAATTGTATCTATAAGAATATTCACTTACTAAAATACCTTGAGTAAGTATATACCTAAAATATATTTCATATACTGTACCGCACCCATTCAGATAGGTGAAGTACCTATTACTTATTGTGTGATGTGATTTTTGTAAAGCAGATTTAAAATACTAGAGTATAAAAGGAATTGGTGAAGCAATGAATTTCATTGCTTGGCATTGGAAATTTTTTAAAGGTGATATTTATATTAGTATGGTTTATTTTTTCCGTGATACAGCGAGAGCAGTCTTTTCGTGGCCAAACGAAGATTCATTTTGAAAACATGCGGAACTACTACTCCATTAATGTGTTTGAAGCCTCTGCTTCTGTTGGTCAAGCAATACGCTGGATTTGACGAAGTCGAGGTGAGATTTTTTGAAATCTGTTCAGAACACTCGGATACTATGAGCAAGGGCGTATCTATAGGACATAGGGTATTTAAATGAGGGGCTAAGAGATATAAATGAGCAAATTTGCAAACAAAAATTCAATTAATCTTTTTTTATTCTGGGGGGGTTAATCCCGATGACGTAGATACGCCTTAGCGTAATTTACGTTCGTATGTTTACGTTCTTATGTGAGTCAGTGATTTAAAAAGGGAATTTCTATTTTTAAATCTTCTTAGGATGTTTTCTATTCACGGAAAAACTATAAGCGTCCAGAACTGCAAATAGTGCCGCATCGCAATTTTGAAGAAGAGGTGACTCTTCTTGATAGTTTCTTCACTGGTAAGAATGAGATTTTTCTACTTTTTTGGCTATCTGTATATTTGGGTTTAAAAATAGTTTTTTGCAATCACAATGGTTTTACTTGTTTGTAGATGGTGCGGCTTATTGCTTGGGAAGTCTGAATAGAGACTGCTGGTATTTGTACACATTGAATCCTCTGTGTGGAAACAAGGCTCGTAAAACCGGGATTGCAGAGCCAGATCAAACTCTGGAAATTCTCATGACAGATTTGGATCCAGAAGTCATGAGGATTTTCACAAAGGATGTCTGCAAGTCTGGAGAAGAAGCTACTCGGGTAAATCTTTTTTCCACAGAGATAATCCTTTTCTGTTGTTTGTGTTGTATAGTATTAGATTCTTATTGAAAAAAATGTGTGTGAATTTTTCAGAAATCTGGAATCGACCGCATAATTCCAAATGCGATGATCAATGATCATTTGTTTGACCCTTGTGGATATTCCATGAACGGAATCTTCAAGAGTGTAAGTTATTCATTCTTTTAAAATTATGTCTTAGCCTTATACATAGCTGTAAGTTAAATTCCTTAGACGTAAATTCCCTTCATCACAGTCCTTCAAACATTTAATATCTATTGTTAGTGTTTTGGAAGAAGAATTAATTGCATAAAATTAATGTTCCCATGATTTTCTAATTTTACATGCTGACTCTAATTATGTGAATGAAATCAGTCGGAAAATGGTTACAATCCTAATGTAAGTTTTTGACTTTTGTCATTATCCCCTGAAACCCCAACCCTTTCTCCACACAAACATTTAGAAGCTTTTATACTGCCGGTTTTCCTCGTTTACTACTTTATCCCGTTGGTTTTGGTTTGTTCTTTTTACCCCAACAACTCTTACAGTGTACCTGTGTCGTCCTTACTTTTTCCATAACAGTTTTATCTTTTCATCACATCTCTTATTATTCCTTGTATATAAATATAATTTGCTTCCCACTGAGTTGACCATCTGCTAGTATATAACTTTGTTAAATTCTAAGAAATTTTCACAAAGAAAATAATTGAATGTTGACCGCTAACGTAACCTTTGCTCTTTGGTTTGGACTTTCGTTTCTTTTCTTTATCTGGAATCTGGATTAACATTTATATAAAGGATTTTACTGGAATGACTATCACAATCATAAAGATTTGATAAGTAAAGCCTTGTAGCCTCTAGCCTGCTGCACGCTGATTTGATTGAAATGAAATGAATCAAGGCAAATGAGTGTCTCTCCTACTACACACTGTGATTCTCTCATAGGAGTATGATATTTTATAGTGTTGTTGACTTAATGTCCTACTGTAGTAGATATTACGTGGTTTTCCCAAGGCTTGTCTTTATGGGTTTACTTGTACAAAGATTTTTTGGGGAATTAAATGAAGTTACTAAAAAGCTATGCGGAGATAACGAAAGTATAGTCTACACAAGCTAAAGCTCAACCTGACCGAGCCGACCTTATTGACAATTTCATTTATTTTCTACAAAATTGAGTATTGACGCGTGCAAGTCATCAACAGAGAGAATCCATTTCATGGTGGGATTAACTTTTAACATTTGCCATGGAAGATAACCCTTTTACAAAGTTAGGCCAATGGCAAACCCACCATTAGAATATAAATCCACATAGAACGAGTTCTAAATAGAATTCTCCAGTGTCCCTTTCACGAATTCTGCTTCTATACACGAATAAATGTACCTAATTAATGTAGAATCAGTTTGAATGCTACATACGTCATAACTTTACTTCTATCATCTATACAGATAGATCCATTATGAATGACCGTGTGTGTGCAGTGCAGACCTTTGTATACATGTTTAAGTACAGACATTCCTTTTGAGTGTGCTACTATCTGTATATATTTTTTATCGATTTTATTGATACATTTTTTCATATAGACTTCTAAGGTTGAGACGTTAAGGACGATAATAGTGAACGTGTGATTTTATTATTATTACACAGGGCAGTTACATGACTATCCATGTCACACCAGAACCGGATTTTTCATACGTGAGTTTTGAAACAAATGCTCCTCAGAGTTCATACAAAGATATCATCGGACGCGTCTTGGACACATTCAATCCAGGGAAGTTTGTCTTGACGACTTTTGCCAACAAGGTACGTCTATAGTCTATACGGACACGTACACATTTTATTGACGTCTGTCCATGTGGAAAACCCTAAAATATTCATAAAAGTCTACTAAATATAAATAATTGATTGATATTTGACCTGCGATGTCCTTGAAGATTTAATTATACATAAGTAATTTAAATGATTGAGATAATTTGGATGAATTGGAAAATGTAGGTGTGTGGAGCATGAAATAAAAATGAATGATTTGGTTTTTGTTGTTTTTGATGAATAGGCGAGCATTGCGTACAGTTCTCAGGCTGAAATAGAAAAGATGGTTGCGATCAAGGAATGGCTTCGTTTGGAAAGTCAATACTGCCGTTTCAAGAACTATGATCTAACCTACGCTCACTACACGAAATTTCCTAGCTGAGGACTTGAGACCCGTGCGATTCTTCTGGTTCACAACTCGGCATGTCTTCAGGATCCATTCATTTTGACAACTGGCTTGACCTCGGACTCTGACTCTTCTTTTTCTTATCGTTGTCTTCTCTTTCGTAATAACTGTCTCGTTGAAGAAAGATTCGTCTCTAGTGATGATTCTGATGATTTTGTGACTCATTCTTCTGATGTTCCAGCTTTGACTCATAATAATGTGGCAATAACGTCTTTGACTATGTCTTCTCCATTGGATTCCTCATCAGTGGATATTAACGGAAATTCTTTAATGATAGAGAAGAATAATGCAAGCAATGTATTTGTTGATCCGCTAGCTTTGGCTTGGAACAACAATTCGTACATAGAATTTATCAAATTATTGTTTTTAACTTTAATTTTCCATCCTCTAATTTGTCTGCCGTTGATTTTACAAGTTTATTTCTTTGATCTCTCTAGCAAACTTGACATTGAGGGAAATCCCTCAATTCTACTAGCATTCTTCCAAAAGATTGTGAAATTTGCCAAAAATTCCTTTGTTTACACTATGGCAGGGAATCTCCGGCATTTGCATTTGTATTTTACTGATTGTTGTCGTAATTATAGTTTCCCCAAAGGTTTCCTTCGCGGAGGAGATGATTTGAATCTTTTGAATGAATTTCCATTGTTGAATTATTGTTTTAGACATCCCTCTGGCATTTTATTATTCATTTTGTGTATCTTTGCTGTGATTGGTGATACGATTGTTACTGGTTGTTATTACTCTTACGGAAATCATTTATTGTTAGATTTAAGTTGGACAGCTGACGATGATACTGCGACTTTTCCTCCTAGTCTTGTCTTTATCAACAGAGTGTGGGATGTGGGCATTGGGAATTCAGCGGATGTCGTTGATTTCAACAAAAAATCAATTTTCGACATCAAAAACAATTACAATGCCCAATGTGTTTACCACCACGGTGGAAATCCTCAAATTATCTCTTGCACAAATTACAATCACAACTGGAGATATCAAAAAGATTCAGGGAAAAAAGTCCCCGCAGTATCACCTTCCACAAATCACAAAGTGATGGCGGAGATTGTCACGTATTTAGGACACCAGCTGAAACTCCAATGCAAAATCTATTCCAAAGTTATGGACTTTATTTGGTGGAAGGATAAAATTTCCTGAGTTTGACCACATCAATTAGAAAACTATCATTATCCTATGAAAATGAAAACGAGAGGGGAAATCCTTAACCAAAGGCAGAAATCCCCTGGACAAATTATTATTAGTATTCGAATGACAAAAACAAACACAAAATCACATATTCGAATTCAAATTCAAAATACTATTAGGATTGAAACAATTATAATTGCAGCTGCTGAAAATACAAATTATTACGGTGGAAAACGAAACACTCAAATTAAATATTATTATTATTATTATTATGATAATCTCATTAAACGTAGCCAACTTCTATTAGGGCTAAAAAATAATAATATTCGCGAATCAAAAAAGAAGGCAAATAATACTACATTAGTAATAATGAGATTTTATGACTATAATCTTAATGATGGCAATGTAGACGACGACGAACGGTCGATTCAGGTAGAAAAAAATGATTCTCTGAAAAAATCCAGCAGTAATAATTATAATTATGACGTAATTATAATTACTATTACTAGTAATGTGACGATGAATTCCTTATTGTCATTATTATTGTTGTTATCTATTTTAATTCCTATTGTAATTAAAGTACCTACTACAACTGTGGTTAGCGCAAATTGTCGTCCCTTTCAGATTCGTCTTTGTGCATTTGTTGTTGATGTTGTTGATAATGTTAACAATACAAACTCTGTAATAATAATAATATTAATATTATATCATGTTGGATCGGAAAGCAATAGAAATAAAATGACTACTGCTCTTAGTCAAACTATCACTGCTAACTTTATTATTGTCACAATAATAATGTTGGCAGACTGTACGTGTAAAATAGAAACCTCCAATTTAAAATACAACTTGGAAATGTGTAATTATAATCATAAAGCAATTAAAGCTAATAAGAATTCATTGTTCAATTGTAATTCGTGTTTTAAATGCACCAAGTGCATTCTCTTATTAATAATCCTAAAATTACTGTTTGAACTCCACTATGATTGTTGTAGTGCTATGGTTAGTGTTCTTATCGTAGAAAATTATTACATGATAATTATTGGTGGTGATACTGGTAAGAAAGAATTGTCAACTACTATTTGTACCAGAGCATTCCACTACTTCCACCACCTCGTTCAAGGAATGCATTTAGTTAATTACTCCTCCAAATGTTCATGTAAATTAAGAAACGTTTTAAAGTTATTAAATTCTATGCAAGTCTTTATGTTTTTCGTGTACGTTTAATTCGTTTTCATCAACATAATTATGTTTTTTCCGCAATTAAGTTCAGTTTTGTCCTGATTTCATTTTAATTTTACAGAGAAAATATTATGTCATGCATACGGGTTCTAAAAATGGTCTTACAAAATGGTCTTACTAAATGGTCTAACAAATAAGAAGGGCCAAGATATCGTCTGGATTTAATTTCCAATTTTAAACAGAAAACATTTTTTTAAATAAGAAAAATGAATTTTTCTTAATTTATTATAGTGCTTAATTTCCTCAAGGGCAAATGCATTTTTGATCCTGAATTAAAAACTTTTTTGCTACTAATTAACGAAAAAAATTGTCATTTGAAATTTTGACACGCAATCACACCTATGCCCTGTTGTACACCTAAATTGTACCTATATAAATTTTTAGTATGCAATTAATATTTCATTGCAATTTTTTACGGTGGATTAAAACTAATTATTATTTACGATTTTGCAATTTTTTAAAGAGTGTGCAAATATTAGTACAGCCAAGGAAGTATCTAGATATTTGTAATGGGGGGACTCAAACCCTCTGGGGGAGGGACTCAGAGGCTAAAAAATGCCAAATTAATTTACGGCTTTCACCTGCATATTTTGCCAAATAACCCTTTTTTCGGAATCTGGGGGGCTCAAGCCAGGTAAGCCCATACGTAGATACGCCCGTGATAGCAGCACAGAAATACTAATAAATACTTCATCCTATCCTAATAATTAATGCTAATAAAAATAATGAAATACTTTTCATAATTTGTAACTGGATTTAGATGTAATTTTTCATTTAATTAGTGTTTAAAAATTAAGCGTTTGAACGAGAATGAATTTTTGTTACTTTATTCGAAATTCAATTTATTTGCTGCTCAAGGAAAAATGCATTTTCGTTCTTCAGGGACAAGTGAATTTCACCTGAAAATTAAATTTGTCTTTAAGAAGCAAAATTGAATTTTTCCAAAAGGAACAAAATTGAATTTGTAAGAAAATGTGAATTTATGGAGAATTCTAGAATTCATTTCAGTTCTTTAAAGCGAATTTAATTGTGGTTCATTAAGAAGCCAATTATTTTATTTCTTACTCCTAAAAATTTATTCCCGTTCAAGGTGAACCTAAAAAATGACAAAATCAAATGTTTAATTTTTAAACACTAATTAAATGAAATGTAATTGCATTTAAAATCATTTACAAATTATGAAAAGCATTTCATTACTTTTATTGCATATTACTTATAATAAGGATTAAGTGATTTAGATTTTTGACTCAAGTTTCACTTTTAAAAACATATAAATTAAATTGTTAATTATTTTGTTGTTTTTTACTATTGTGTCTTGTAAAGGCAATCTCTATTTATGAGACAATTAATAAATTATATTATAAGTATTTTTTCCATTTCTGTGCTGCTACAATCAAGGGCGTATCTATCTAGGATTTTGTAATGGGGGCTCAAAGGCCAATTTTTTTCAAACAACTCATTTTTTCTCGAATCTGGGTTAAGATCGCAAACCCATTGAGGCCCTTAAGTAGATAATATTTGAAAATGTAAAAAATTGCAAAAACTTAAATAGTAATTAATTTGAATCCATTAAAAAAGATTTCAGTTAAATAGTAATTACCTATACTAAAAATTAATATAGGTGCAATTTAGGTGTCCAATAGGTTTGCCTGTGTCAAAGTTTCAAGTGACCATTCATGTGCAAAAACTGTATGGTACCATATTCATTCCAATACTCCGACACTCCGACTATCTACACCATAGCGTTGAGACTTTTCGGGTGTGTTTTATAAGCAAACAATTCAATTTAAAAGTTTTCGTGCATAATAAATGATAAGCTACACCACAATAATTGTGCTATATAAATATTTGAATGTTATCTCCATTTACCTACTGAAGCTAAGTTTAATTACGTTCGCTACACCGTATTACGCATTAATCACGATATTCCGTCATCACTGAATAATAAAAACAACTAGAAAGGTATCATTAAAGCTGCAATGCAATCATGACAAGCCTAATTATATCTGAAACACACTTGAATACTCACAAACAGAAGATTTTGCGAGGAAAGTGTAATCATTTATGGACGTATTGTAACTAAACATGCATACGCTCTTGTGTGTATTGTGTGTGGATAAATCAGGTGTGTTTTCATTCATGCGTGAGATTCTATTAGTGAATTGAAATTGAATGCTTGTGGAATCGCATTTCATTCACACTTTTCACACACATTAAATGCCTATAGCTCACACACACAATTTATAAATACATACCATCATTTTGTGGTATGTGACCACATCGGTTTTAGTAAGCATTAGGTATACCAGCAATTGTTGTAAATATACCAACTATATATTATATATAGTTGTAGTAACTAAATATAAACAAGTAAATGAAGATAGCTAAATCGCTTTTGACACCGTGAGAAAATACTCATTAGCTATTTGTCTCCTTTTAATAGCCAATAGTGTGTAAATATAATAGCTGATTGTTTTTCTCGTTAAGTGTAGGTACTATGATACACATGCAATATATAGTCATACACGAAAGATTATAAAATATATTCCAACGCATTGCATGTAAGAATTACCAATTCGTAGAGAACTACTTACAATAACAAATACTTGAAAAGGTAGAAAACATTCGGATTCTCTTACAGTATAAGACAATAAATAGTTATAAGTGAAGAAAACATTTTCTTTTTGTTTAGGTAAGCACACCTTGTGTAAATACATTTAATATTGAAAGTGCAAAAGTAAGCGTGCAATTTATATACGTATTATTTATATTTTATATATACTATACTCACGACATCATAGGAGGAGATTCTTAATAAAAATGAACTAATACCGAAGCGTATACAATCCAAGCTATCTGTAATCCACATACTAACTAGTTCATGTTACACTTTTCAAAGTCATTCGTTCATCCTATAATGCGTGTTTCGATAAAATCTAAACTAATATGGAATTCATGAGCTTTACACCTGCAAAACACATTTTTACTTCAACAAATGCTATAATAAAATATATACAGATATTAATAACATTGACATAGTGCGTGATTGCGATTAAAATAAGGTTAAAGTTTAACACTAGGGATGAACTGTATTCCTTTTTTTTACAAATCTCAAAAAAATTTATGTGTTATATATACTCAGAGATAGTTGTGCCAAGTGTTTTTTTTGCACACAAGTGTATACACGTCTTTGCTTGTATTATTGTATAGAAAAATAAAATTACAACGACAAAATGTATTTTACAGTTTGTGAAATCTTAATTTAAAGTATATCTTTCTGTAGGTTTAATGGTTGGAGGTATGTCAATTTTTACAGTGGTCTGGTATAGTTTGTTATGAATCGTTGTGGCATTATATCTTAAATTATTAATCTCTAGATATTTTAAAATACTATCGATAATGTATTGTTTTTCTTTATGCAGCACATTTATAAACAGGTAAAGCTATACGAATAATTATACCAGCGATGCTGTACACCGACTTGAAAAGAAATGTTTTGCTCTGGCGTGTTGATTTACAAAGAAATTGAGAAAAGGCTAAAGAGTGCACAGTCTAAATTAAGAACCTTGGATAGCTGATACAGCAATGAAAAGGAAAGACAAGAACGTACGTGTAACGTATTATACCAGACCTACGTAACAGAAAATAAAAGATCGTATGCAAAATGCTAATAAATTATTGCACATACATAAATACCTTGATAATTTGCCACACACACAACAACCCTATACTAAACCGATCACCAAGCCAAAAAAGATTACGCCATGCTCTTTGTAAGGGATGCGTGTAGTTTTTGGGTACAGCAATTTACTTTTACACATTTTACGGACAGTTATAAATAATAGAGCGTGCACACTCAATAATACACGTGCTGTATATACCTACATATTATTTTCGTCACTTTACTAATAAAACTGTACAACACGTAGAAAAAAGGCGTGAGTAAATTGTCTCAAGTGTCTCATTCAATATACACAGTACACGTAATAGAAATCAAATGTTGCAGGAGCATGGGCGACACTTAAGCCGAAAATTTAACACTGACTGCCGTCATAAGAAGTGTATGTAATGTATATAAGGTGTGTCAAAAGAATTCCTCTAAAATTATCCAAGCAAATGAAAAAAACGATGTAGTATGTACCTAAGTGAAATTGGTAAATTGCATCTATAGCCTCACACCGTGACATATTGTTGTATCATGAGTCTCCTTACTAATTACATTTCATTAGTGTTTCTATAGCCCTGTCCTCCTGTTACAGCACAAATCTTTACACGTTAAAACACACACACGTGTATATTATACACATTGTAGAGCCCTGTATCAATTTATAAGCAAGTTTGCACAACAGGAGTATGGTAAACTAAAGGAAATTTGAGGAAACTGTCAGAGTTGTGTGTATAAAGGTGTTGACACACTAAACAGATTCTATTTCTAGTTAAAATTGCTTTTTGAAGAAAAATGCGAAACAAAGTACACACCCGTGTTTGTAAATAATTGCCTATATATATGCAATACAAGTATACCTCTTTTAACGAACAAGTGCAGATGTACATCAGAAAAATATCACGATGCACTCTATTTTGTTATATGACACGTTCTTATAAATACCTCTATATATTATAATTTCATATACAATTATTATATTTTATATGGGTAAGTTCAGTATGTGTTCTAGTTTGGGCTGTGTTATGTTACGTTACGTGGTATTTACAGGATTTAGTGTTTATACGTTAAATGGTTCATAACAGACACATGACTCGTTATTCTTAAGATTCGGCTTGAAAATACGTGTACAAAGGCAACAATGCAGTAATAATTGCATTTCTGCGTAGGTGTGTTGCGTTTGAGACTTTGTTTGTATACGTATCGTGGTATGTATAAAGGTAAAGCACGACAGAAAGCAAAAGTACAAGATTTGAGCGTAAAACACGTTTCTTTATACTTAGGGAGATATTTCCATTTGTATACGACGTATATCTCGTTGACTTGACATAAGTTCTGCTTCTGCAGCAGCCGAGATAGAAAAATATTGCAATAGAGTGTCTTGTCTAATAAGATCTCGTCGTGTATAATTACATATTACGGATGTATGTGAATGATACGCTGTGGTTACAATTTAGGACAAAAGTACAGGAATATAATTCCACCTTGCACTTACTCAACAACCATGTCATGCATTCATGTACAAACTAAATACACTATTTATTACTCACTCTATACCTACACAGATTTAAAGCCTCCAATCTCAGTATTAGACTACTCAGGATTTTTAATAAGTATTTTACTGTCAAAATTTAAGTACATTCCTACTTAAAACACACACGTATAGATACTGCTACTAATCCTGCCGTAGAATTAAAAGTTTTTGCCAATGAACTAGCGGAAGGTCCTACTGTGTACCAAAAATCTTATCTCATTGTAATATGAAGTACTCCTTTTGTATATTCTTTCGTTTAATACTCCAATGTGATGTAAAACATGCCAAATGTGACATTCCTTTGTTTCATTCAATGTTTTTGCTTAAAAAACAAAAGTGGGTCTCTCATTGTAGTAAGTAATCATTGATAGCAACGTTTATTTTCGATTTCCGTAGAAATTATTGACGTTTACTACACATCTATTAAAATCGTACAATAAAAAAGGAATTTATTGAAATTAATAATTTTACAATGCAAACACTGCTGTAAATAATAAATCGATCTAATTAATTCTTTCGTATAGTAATTCAATAGGTTACTTAATTACAGATAGTGATATAGATATTAGAAATGATAAAATATGGGATATGCTGTTTATGCACTAAAACACACTTGCTAAAATAATATTTCACTCACATGGAGAATGAAGCGTTACGAACGTACATACACAAACAAAGTTTATAGGTATATCCTATTTGTCATCATGACTCAATCACAATTATTGCTCTTGTCTTTTATGTCATTCTTATTATGTCTTCTTTTACTTTTTACTTTGTCACCTTTGCACAAATCTCCTCTAGGATTTGCTCAAGTTTACATGTTTCCACGTAGACAATGTACCTATATAATATTAAAAGTGTATTTGATTGTATATTATATAGACGTGTGACAGTTATCTTATAAGTTGTGTATGTGTTCGTAGCATATTTGTGTATTAATTAATATGTAATAAAAGTTTTTGCCAATGAACTAGCGGAAGGTCCTACTGTGCACCAAAAATCCTATCTGATTGTAATATCTTTTGTATATTCTTTCATTTAGTATGCCAATGCGATGTAAAACATGTCAAATGTGACATTCCTTTGTTTCATTCAATGTTTTTGCTTAAAAAACAAAAGTGGGTCTCTCATTGTAGTAAGTAATCATTGATAGCAACGTTTATTTTCGATTTCCGTAGAAATTATATTGACGTTTACAAACAATATGCACTTAATTCAGTTTCAGTGTAATGCAACAACTGAATATAATGAAAACGTGTTAAACACTACAACATATACTACATAATTGTATCTTTAATTGTATACGTTGCATAAACCACAATGCAAACAATCTGTAAACCTTCTTTACATATTACGCTTTTAATTTCATACTAGTAGCGCACATTGTTTTATCTTTAATTACTTCGAAGAACTATCGTGCATGCAATTCAATTGGAATTTAATAATCGTCCCATCGTTTAAATCGCTCTTGCGTAAAATAGAAACATAACTACCTAAAAATAGCATTGAAAAATAAAATCTGTATTTCACACAACATTTTACCAGAAGTGTTTTCATATCCTATTGCTATTTGTATTTGTATGCCTACATGATCATTCGACCTATAGCAGCTACTATATACCTAAGTCCAAAAGAACCAATGCTAATTCTAAATGCAAACATAAATATTTGTATCTAAAGAAATTTATAGAGATTTTTATAGAGATGAGTAACAAATTTTGGATAATTAATCTGAAAATAAAAGATTAAAATAATAATGCTTGCATTTTGCAGATATATTCGTTATACAATGATTAAAATGAATTTGCTGTTTCAATCTGCAGATGAAGGATAAGAAAAATTATTTGTTGCCTGATTCGAACAAACTTTAAAATATTGATAAAACTAAAACAATTAGTTAATACTTCATATATATTAGATGTTCCCATGGTAAGTTTCCTCTGTATGCATATAACATAAAATTTACAGTTTGACAAATTAGCACATGCAGATTACATTTTTAAGAGAGTAGTACACTAAAGAATTCATTTCCCATGGTACGGAACGGACAGGCGGATCAGTCCAAGGCTTTGCAGAAAAAACTACCTCTGACTCAGTGAATCGATCTGCAAAGGTTACTGCATCTGTGAAACTGAGAACTAAATACAAGAGTGGCTGTTGTGTGCAATGAACATTGAATTCAGATAGTGATCTGAATAATTGAATGTAGATTGGAAGCAGGGACACATTTTCCACAGTACAAGAGCAAACCAAAATCAACCTGCTAT
Organism: Pogonognathellus flavescens; assembly: GCA_019776165.1. Lineage (NCBI taxonomy): Eukaryota > Metazoa > Arthropoda > Collembola > Entomobryomorpha > Tomoceridae > Pogonognathellus > Pogonognathellus flavescens. The sequence continues at coordinate 46,778 of JABASD010000240.1, read as the reverse complement.
ACCAAATACCACCAACACCAATTGCTAAAATAAATACGTACAAAAAATCCATTAACGTTTATCTGTACTATAACTGTACTGCCCAATTCAACCCACTGTACACTATACACACTAAGGTAATTTTATAATGGACTGAACGAATAACAACGGAAAATGAGACAAAAAGTGCAACCATACATTATTACTCCCTTTTAGTAAGGCTATATAGGCATAATATATCTACTACATCTATTTTAAATTGTCCTAATGATACAAATGACAAATTAGGGGGAAAAAGTTAGAACTGATTAGGCATTGCATAGTGTAACCTTTGAATAAGTAAGAAAATTTTGTATTTAAACCATATACAGGTATAAAAATTACATCGAAAATAATTCTTTCGTTTAGATCATTGCACATATTTACAATAATTGATAATAGCATCGTATTTTCTTATAATTTGGACTTACACGTAGATCTCATTTAGATTTAAACACATAAACGTACATATCTAGAAATGTTGAGTGTGTTTTAGTCACAAACAGCGATATGGTTTAATTTTGTCTCGTTGTAATGTAATGCGGTTGAAAGAGAAAGAGAAATATAAAGTGAAGGGCAATGTTGAGGCGTTATAAGCGCGAGCAATGCTAAAATGCTACGAATTCTGGTTTGTTATAATAAAATCCCATTCTCTATGCTTTAGGTTACCTTTGGCTGTATGGTTACATTTTACATGAAGATATAATTATCCCGTTGAATCCACTCGTCAATTATGTTATTAGAGTGTTAACTGTGCTAGTACAACTGTTCTAACTGCACCAATTGCTCTATTATGACTTATGAGAGTTGAGTTTGCATTTTTTGAGTTAAGTGCTTTGTTGCTGCTACACTTCATGTCATTGTCATCATGACTCAATCACAATTGCTCTTGTGTTTTATGTCATTCTTATTATGTAGTATATTCTTTGACTTTTTACTTCAAAGTCATACCATTGCACAAATCTCCTCTACATAGGATTTGCTCAAGTTTACATTTTTCCACGTAAACAATTCTTTCGCATATACACAGTAATCCCCTTCTCACTTACAAATATTACTCGTCAATCACGTCTATATGGTATAATAGTCTACATAATATATAGGATAAGTCGTTTATGCACTAAAAACACACTTACTCTGTAAAACATTATTTCACTCTTAGCGCTACGGAATTACATACACAAAGTTGATACATCCTATACAAAATGATGTAGAGTATTACACAGGTATGGTACAAGTTGCTACAAGAATAGCACCAGGTCAGAAAAACCTTAAAAATAAATACGACATAAATTTATTACAATGACATTATTTATTCTTCTAGTATAGGAGTTTTATTTTATTTTAAGTGTCTTTTGTCTTTCAACGTTTAGAAAAATTCTCCTGTAGGGTAGTGCAGATAGTAAATTGTATTTCATTCATTTTATTTATGGTCAAGAGGATTTTTTTCTGGATTAAGTACGTATATAATTGTATAAATGTCTTTGATTGTATACCTAGACGTGTGACAGTTATCTTGTGACTGTGTGTATTCGTATAGCGTGTTTGTGTATTAATTCCAAAGGTAGGTGCTTTGCTATGGTTTGGATTAAGGTGAGAATTAGTGTTGGAAATAGGCTAGACAAATCTCACAGAAACTTTCATAATAATTATTTCTAGTGCAGACGGACCGGTTGAAGTTGGAATTTCCCTATGGATGAGAATGGAATCAACTTTATCTCATGAATGCTAGTTAAACGATTATTATGTGATTTATCACTGCGCTAATGACTTTCGATTCGTGAATCAGATCAGATACATCCAACAAAATCATTCAGACTGCTCTAGCCTTGACTCGACTTTTCTTGATGGACATGAAATGTCTGTCCAACTTCTTATTAATTAACACATCTATCAATAAACGAAAGAGAAGACCTAACGGCTCAAACGAGGATGAATCTGAAGAAATTTTTAAAAATATTTTATTGGCTCGTATAGAATTTGCGTTTGTCGTGTTCATCTCTTGTGCAAGTGCAACTAATACAATAAAATACCTGAAAAATCATTTTTGGTCTTCATAGGCAAATTTTTACTTTCACACGAGGCAAAGTCAACTTCAAGTCAATGAAGATGATCTGATTTTTGTTTTTGAGCCGTAAATAATAAATCTGGTCAATGGTAAAGTAGTTTAATGTTGTTTTGTGGATTGACAAATGCGTGTTATTTGGTCATGTCATGATGATATAATGCAATTGCTTATTGTAATTGTTTATTAAGTTCGTGATGAAAAAGGCCGTAGTCTGACTATTTCAGTCATTTAATTGCACAGCACACAGGTTAAAAATCGAGCAATTGTTCAATCTTCAAAAGAATGTCTTAAGGTTTCAGCCGCAGAAGGATTAATTTTATTACCTCGACTTATTTACAATTACATTACCAATGCTATTATACAATGTACTTAGTATTTGCGATATAAATGATTCCTTTTATATCTATACATTAAATTAATGGAAAAACAAGTGATCTGGATTATAGATTTAACGATGAGAGTGTTTCTGTGTGAGAAACTGAAGGTTTAAACAAATTACTATAACCACAGGCAGTTAGCGTACAACCTGTGACAGGTGAATAGTCTTCATACTTCATATAGATTTCATAAATGGATTTTATCCTTTAAAACAAGATAACAATGAAGAACACAAAGGTAAAAAACAACGAAGAAGCCATAAACCTGCAGTGTATCACAATCTTATAATTTTTAACTGCCATGTACATTAACCACCATGATTATGACACTAACGAATTTTAATTGTGAGATAATACTCAAGAAGAAGCTCAATAAACGTGTAGCTATTTACGATGATGGTGGACTGAGGTAAAAAATGAAAGAGAGTGTCAAGACAAGTGAACGCGTTCATTTTTAAAGAAAAACTGAAAAGAGAGCCGTCACAAGAAGACTAAGGTACTTAATAATTACCAATACCTTCGTATTTTTTACACTCAAAACTCTCAGTAATATCTAAAAGTAAATGTTTTCCTTCGGCTTACTCTGATACATATAATTATCATAAACAAAAGTTGATAATAGCACAGCTAATGAATTAAATTCCCTATACAGTAATAGTATATACAATTCTATATTAGATTCCTTATAAGAAAAATATGGTATAGTCATATAGTCTCATACAGTCTCAAGTGAGTTTAACATAACAATCAGTGATCTATTTGTTCTGAATCGTCTCTGTCTGGTCTTTCTGTGTATATAATGCTCATCAAATCTTAATGAGAATTACAATACATACTTAAAATAAATAATAATATAGGCCAAGAAAGAAAGAGCAGAGAATCATACTAATTGTAATAAAGTATATAAGTATATGCCATATAAGTGTATCTCTATATAGTTAATAGAAATTACAATGACACATAAAATGCGTAAACTTCTCCTCCTCCTTATACATGTATTATTATTATACCCTTACAATGTATTAATAGTAATTCCTAATGTCATTTACAATCAAAACACGCATACACCTTTATAACAGTGTGATTGTAATTAAAAAGCTAAAATATTACTGTGAGATAAGAAAACGAGAGATTCCCTGCCATCAAACCCATTAAGACCTATAATACGTTCTTGTACTTATATAGATACAAATATTCATTTGTATTGTTTACTTGTGTTAACTTTAATGTTTTTATTACTACAGTCTTCCCCTTTATCCTTTACATACGAAAGTATGTATTATATAAATTCCTTATCATTATTATAGTAGTTTAAGTATAGTAGTTAGAATTATAAACATAAAGGTAATTTAATACTATACTATAAGGCTTGCTATAAGCTTCTGTGTAGTATTATTTGCCGTTATAATATTAAATGTGGTTGCTGTGTTTGATTACATTTTATGACGGTTCTTCTAAAAGTGGCCAGAAAAAATATAAATATTGAATTGAATTCATTAGGCTGAACTCACATGATGATGTATATATATATTGTGTAGTTCCCCCTGTGCTTTTGTGTCAATTGCCTTTGTACACTTTTCCACATGCACAACAACACAATCAGAGTCACTGTACTATGCCGTCACATAGTTTTACTTGTTACCAATTCACAGCAGTAGGCATTTGCACCTTTTCGCTAATAAATAGGGAAAGAATACACTTTTACACATGGAATATCATTATATCCACACATACACATACCATATACTTATATTGCACTTTGCACTGCTTTCGCTTATTTTTTTCTTTCCCACACACACAATTCCTACACAGAAGCCATAACAATGCACGTAGATATATAATGCTCAAGGACATTCATTCGCAAATGTAATTTTAATAGCCTTCTGTATTAGTCGCATAAGATAGAAAAAATCCCCACAGTGGTTTTATGATTTCGTTTTGTGTACAATAAAATCGTCACACCATATAGCTACTACACATTTATTATCAATACCTATATACCTAACCATTCTTTTAACAATAGTACAATCCATAAAGTCTATAGATACTTATTAGTAACAACAACTATATTATCTCCCAAGAAATTAAATTACCTGCAACGATTAGTAGTAGTAGCCAGTAAGCCACTATGAATTTTAAGTACTGCGTAGGTCTGTGTGTAGTAAAATTAATGCAAAATCCATTTGTCTTTGTTTCCACAAGTTCTTTTCATTGTATACGTTGGTATTTGCATACTACATGTAAACCTGTTAATTTATACGACTTTATATGCATTGTGTTTTGATTTGGATGCCCTGTACTACTCCGTGTACACACACGCACTCATCAAGACAAATCACAATTAATTAAGACTTAATACTCCCAGTCAAAGTTTTCTTGGCCTAGTAGTCTTTTTCTTTAAATACTTGACATGAGTGATTCCCTCCTCGTTATCGTCATTCACCAACTAATAACCATATACATTCTGTCTCTGTATACATAATGTACAATAGTATGTGTTTGTGTTTTATTATTATTACTATTATTAATAATAATTTTACTTTTCAGCATTTTTAGCAGCAATCACAGCCTTTCTTTTGATTTGCACATACTACATGGCTTATATGATATATGGTGGTGATGTATTCTTATTTAACCAATGGACATAACTTACAAGATAACGCAATTGTGTATACTTGTGTTTATTCTTCTACTACGTTGTTAAGAGTTGCTCTTGGTGGCCATTGGCCGTTGCGAGAGACAGTTTCCTGTTCTTATGAGACTTGATGACCGTAGTACAATATAAATACACTTACCTGCCTTCACATCATGCAATACATCGCATTTTTCACCTGAGACACGTAAAAAACTGATACTGTTTCAAATGCAAGCAATATTTTTGTCCCCCTAATGCATTTCATTCATTATAATTGTACTACATGTGTCTTAGGCGCGTAAGACACTTTGACGCGAATAAATGGCAAAAGGGAGAATAAAAATGAAGTGTAAAAGTAAAATGCATTAAGGTATTGGTAAGTTATTGCTGCACTATATACACACAATGGATATTTTCATACAAAAATATGATTATCTTACGTATATCACGTTAAAAATGAAAATGAGCGCATTTCATTTCATCCTATAGCTGTAATGTGTAACACGTTGAGTCTTATTGGACATTATTGTATTGGATGAGGCTTTGTGTGTGTAATAATGTAAAGGGATCGTAAACACTTACTTAATACTGACGTATATGAAGTTGCCTGTAAAAAAGAGAGAGAAACAATACATTTTTCTGGTGGTACACGTATCTGTATGTTATTAAGTACATACTTGAGATATATCTGAAGATAGGGAGACTGTATATATATATAGGTACCTTAATATAATGTTAATCCGTATAGGTACACAGAGACATGAAACGATGGGCTACTTTACACAGAAAGATACGCAGAGTACTTACACTTCCACTATATACATTCTATTCTGTCATCTCGTGTAGTCTTATACAAACCAAGTCAGTTTTTTAGCAGTAAAATATACAATATACCTATGCATTTACATAACACACCACTACAGATAATATAATACCATTAGGGATTTTACATAGGAGGACCATTGTATTTGTTACGGGTATAATAAACAGGAGACTTAACATGTAGTGTATATCTGAGTACTAAAATATTTTTATTAGAGAAATACCTTACGTGTATCATGGGATAAATGAAAATGAACGTTTATTCGTGCATTCTTACAGTCGTCTCAGGTCTCCAATACATTTTCAAGCAAATTGGCCAATGTTGTGTACTACCTCTGTACCTAAACCCTTGTGACACGAGGAAACCCCACCAGCCATATATAAGAACTCCGGAATTGACGATTTTTCATCAATCACTTTTCTCTCTCGCATAGAACAACACTCCATACACTTCTTCCCTTCAAGTCAGTTTAGAAACTCATCATGAACGCTGTAAGTTCGTTTTACGTAAATATTGTGAGATTTTCAATTTATTTTAGAGAAAATCGGTGCGGTTGAGGTAAAATACGGTGAATTTTGATTTCTGTTTATTTAAATCTCTGCAGTTTGTGTTGGCTGTTGTGTTGGCCGCTGTTGCCGTCAGTGCTGATCCAGGACATGGATATGGTGGCTACGGAGGAGGAATCGGCTATGGAGTTGGAATCGGACATGGTGGATTACATGGTGGGTATGGTGGACACGGAGGATACGGACATGTAGGCTATGCTGCTCCCGTTGTCAAAGCCGTCGCTCCAGTTGTTAAACATGTCGATTATTATGTAAGTCTATTTCGTATAAACTTTATTTAATAAGAAATCTTACGATGTATCTTTGTTTTGTCCATGTTGGACTGAAAATCGTCTTGGGAGATTTGAAGACAGGTTTTAATTCTTGTTTCATTGATTCTGTTTTTTAGGCTCACCCCAAATACACCTACAGCTACGGAGTTGCAGGTAAACTATCCTTTACTCATTTTCTGTAATTAGATATACGGTTAGTTCATTTGTAAGAGCTTAGTCGCATAATATGTCTGTAAACAAACGTAAGAAATTATGTAGAATCGGGTTTTATAGCTGTGAGGCTAAGTACGAGCATAAAACTTTTTAAAGTCAGAAACAGGAAAAAGGGATTCAATCCATAGAAAATTAGCTCAGTGCTATATTTAACAAAATTATTCATTTGAACTGGAGATATTTCGCAGTATCGTGATAACTTTAGCTGCACAATGTAGCTAATGCTTTAGAAGAAGAATTACCATCTGCTTAGTTTTTCTTTACACGAATAAGATCTACCACATTTAATTAGTACTGGAGGTTCAAACTCTATCAGCATAAAAAATATTTTGTTACATGCAAAGTTAAATTAGCTGCATTTAATGCAACTGTTGTACCAATGTTTGCTGCATTAGTAAAGCTCAAACTAATGTTGAATTCATACATCTTAAGACTATAATAGGTACATAATATAGGTATAGTAATCTTAAGGAACGAAGAAAGCCTTACTAAGAACAATAAATAGCGTCTCGGTTAGTTATTATGAGAAAAACACGTGTAGGCTATCCACTAACAGCTTTAAATGACAGGGACCATTATTGCGATACAGTAAAAGTTCTGCAAATCTTTCGGATTTTGCAGTATGATTTCATTTGTATCGCCAAATCATTTCCCAAATGATGTCATCACTTTTATTTTCATGAAAGAAAAAAAGTATAGTTTCATTACCGATACTTTTCAGAAGTATAAAATATATCCATTCATTAACAACCTCAAAACTGCCATGAGTATTATTCCAAGAAGAATTACTTTCTAAGAAGAAGAATAATTTACAGTTTTGTATGCAATACGATTTCCTATCTCACTTGCAATTGTACACTCTCAGCTCTTTATAACCTTCATTTCTTATAGACAAACACAAATGTAGCTAAAATTATTAGGCCTTTTCTTTCCTTTCTTTTGTACAAGTTCGTAAACCGAAAACATGCACACTAAAAAACCCACCGTATTTGTATTTGGGAAGAAAACGCATTAGTATTTTTTCAACGTTAATGCACAACTAGCAAAATACAAGCATGGTATTAAATAACTTACGTCTTAATTACAGATCACTACACTGGTGACAAGAAATCTGCCCATGAAACCCGTGACGGTGGTGTTGTAAAGGGATCTTACAGGTAAAAGATATTTCCATTCCCAAACTGAGAACCTGAATTAATATCAATACCAGATTAACATTGACTATGATTTAATTTCTTTAGCCTTCTCCAACCCGATGGTGTTACCCGTACCGGTAATTACCTTTTATTTTTAACACACATCCATTTAAACCTAAAACACGTCTTAATTAAGATTATTATTGAAAATTAACACACATTGTACTTAACTGCTTTAATTTCTATCTTCTTTTAGTCAACTACGTTGCTGACCCCATCCACGGGTTCCAGGTAAGATATTTTCCATTTATTACAACTCATAAAAATTATTTAGACTAACACGTTTATATATAGACAGACGCCCTACGGGAAAATTATCCAATAGCCAAAATCGCTTAATGAAATCAATTATTAGATTAACAGTTGTTCTAAGGTCTGCAGTTACATGTAAAATCACATTCTGTTAAAATTGTATGGTAGAAGTAATTCTATAGAGTTAGAATTAACCTTTTAAGGTTTAAAAGTAGAAACAATGTTATAGATACTGTAGATTATCTAACTCAAAGGTAATTGTCGGATCCTAGAAGACATTCTCCTTTATGGGACTGTGAGAAACTTGTATATAGGAAAAGCAAGTCAAGGTTGGCTCAAATCACGTTTATTTGATTCCAAGAGAAAGACTCATGCATAATAGCCCATATCAAATATCTTGTGTATCATATCGTGTATGGTACACAGAGAACTACACGTTTCTATAAGCAGAAAAACAAACGGGAATTTATTAGAATAATAAAAGAAACGACTTGAGATAACTTATGACATAATATCTCACAGTTATAAATTACAGTAAAGGTACTGTACTCATTTGATCTCGATCTGAAAAGATGAAAGTGACAGTTCAACCAAGAAAAACGTACACACACACTGTATTACGTATACCAAAGTAAAAAAACTATATTATACATGATAGGATATGTCTATATATACCTACTCCTCTTAATCACAGTTCAACATTACACAACATGTGATTCACTCACAAACGCTTAGATAACGTGCAATCACGATGAGTATTCCCTTTTCTCTTGAGAATCAGTTGAGGTTAAATAAAAAGCAAAAGTAAACATTTCCATTATATCATATAAAACTATAATGCATATAGAGCTCTATCCCTTATATAATAAGGTATGTTCTATATAAAATGAGTTTGAACAAAAACTTTGCGTTTAGCATTTGACGCTTTAATGTCTTTTGTGTGTTTGGTTAACCCGAAGTCAAGATCACCACAGTTGGTGAACACATAAGTGCTATGTAAGAGTTTATTACTTAATATATTGTCTATAACTCAAACACAGTGTTGAAAAACGGAAAACATGCAGTTTGACAGACAATTCTTGTAATTGCAATTATCTTCTTTTGTTTTTTACTGGCAATAGCATGACATTTGAATTAAAATCTGCTTCGTTCGAACAAACAATAAGTTCAAGTCGCAGAAAGCAATTATTTCTTTTGGCGATTCTTATTTTTGCAATTCCAAGCAAAGAAGGCAGGAAATTATAGTATAAAAATTGTCTTGAATGAAGTAGAAATGTGGAGATAAGGATTTTATTCGTTTTTATGCAATTCCTTGAAAAATTGATTGCTGTGTAACTAGGTAGTATTATTATTATTGTGTGGGTTTTGGTTGGTTTTTATTAGGAAATTTTGTACTTTTAAAAGTAACTGAATGATGGAGTCTGCAGGACAGTTCACGATTATTACAACAGGCATTATGTATTTACTACTAATGGAGAAACGTGTAAGATAACTGTGAGCCCATGACCAATGGCCTAATTTGTAATTACTGACCGCAAAAGATTTGCATTGCGATGCATTTGCCTAATATTCATTCATTCAAATAACTCTTGCTCTTTCAGAAAGTGACTCTGTTTATTGTTGCACCTGTAATTATCTTACGCAGTGACACAAACGACCACCATACAAAAATCCAAGCCAAAAATTCTCATTTAAAATGATATTACACACACTACTGTGTATTATAAAGCTTGTAGTCACTGAAATGTAACAGGCAGTAATGACTCGCCTGTGTTTCTTGGCTTGACTTTAATTAGATTCCACTTTAGTTAAAATTGAGCATCAAATCGTCATTACGACTTGATTACCACACGGTTTTACGTTCTTTTTACATCCAACTTAGAAATTATACCACATCATTTTATCAAATTTATTTTCCAACACATATACCTTTGCCTTGCCTTTTTATACTACTCTACAGAGTTACAACAGACACACAAAGGCAAAGGGTCGCAAGATTAAATCCCATGTACAGGTATATCCACACTTAATAGTGGCAGTAAACAATTTGAAGCATTATTTGTAACCGAGATGATTGCTTTCGTACTAAAGTTAATTTTTTACATGTATTAGCCCACATAGACTGTTAAAGTGTCTGTGTACAGGAAAATGAATAATTTGATTTTTTCTGTCCTATATATCGAAAGAGAGACAGGCACTTAATAATTAGGAATATTTGTAGCAACACACACACAGAGCACTTTAAAGTTTAAAAGTGTCTCGTCGAGAGAGGAGAGTGTCTCAAGTAGTCTCAAGAAATAATATGCATCTAGTTAGTCATGCTGTAAGATTATTACATGATTACAGTTTCTTTCTCGCTCTTATATCACAGAGAAGGTAATTGTCGCAGAAATAGTGTGGAAAATATACGCTAAGGCTATTTACTCATAATATTATTGTAATCCAACCAAACACGATTTGTGTATCTCTCTCACTCTCATCACACCTGTGTATAGAGTATATAGGATAAAAATGTACGGAGATTTACACACAGTCATAATGAAGCTCTTTGTTGGAAGTATTATGGTAATAGCAAATCCTATCGTAAAAAATGGAGGAAATAAATGGGAACGTGATGCAAGGCAGTGAGAGATATTATCTTGGTAATTAAACGAATGCGACTACCAAGTTGACTTTACCTGCTCTTTCTTTTATTTCTGTACTTGTAATTCCAATCTTATAATTGAGAGGCAGGAAAGGAGTCGTAGTAGATAGAATTACTCTCTGGCAGTAGTCGATCTTCTTAAATGATGAAGTAATACACTCAAAACAATAACATGTCGTTTCTAATTATATATCTCAGTGTTTGTAACTCTTACGAATGGTAATCCAAGCCTTTTTACTGTACTTTTTAATCAGTTATTATTATTTACTTACTTACACTAACTACAGGTAATTGTGTCGTGACCTATTTCAGTGCATTTATACTTACCTACTTACTACTTAAATAATTATGCGAATTATTTATTACAAACAGTACCTATACACTTTATTAAGTAGCTGCAGTAGTAGTCAGACTACAATAAGCAGATACTACGCTCTTTACTAATTGCATTATATTATACACTTAGGAATTATAAGAAATAATTCATTTTTTAGTTCTCTTGGATGGGACTGTCGTAATTTATGTGACATTGCTTTCTATTATTGTGTGTTGGTATTATACAGGTATTATGTAATCGTCAAACAATGCATAAGCACTTACAGAATAATAAGACTTTACTTGTACAAGCGCAATTTTTATACACGCGTTTAATAATTATAATGATAACCAGCTAAAGATTTTAATACAAACAGAAGAATTTTTTGGGGTATTAGATATGGAATAGGAAGATTCATTCAAATTCTTTTCTTTCACAGTCGTTTATAAAATTGAGTCTCAGAAGTTTTAATAATAATATACAGTGTACAGGTCCAAACGCAGTCCTTTCATTTTGTTGGGGTTATGTTTCTAGTTTTATTCTTAAGAAGGAAAGCTATAGAAAAAATTAAGTTGGCAAATGCAAGTAAATTGATTTTTTTAATTTGAATTAATTTTTCAGGCTGAAGTTCTCAACTCTGCCCCAGCTGTCCATGCCGTCAAGAAAGTCGCCGCTGTAGCTCCAGTTGCTGTTGCTCATGGTATACCTTGGCTTATTTCAAATTTCTTTATAGAATCTTTGGAATTACCTATGTGTGTTAAAAATATTGATAATAATATTTGAATCAATAGGTGGATACGGACACGGAGGATACGGACATGGAGGTTATGGTGGTCACGGATTCGCCGGACACGGATACGGACACTATTAAGCGATTTGAATCTGAAAACTACGGATTTTTGCATATTACCTTAAAGCTCTCACTTGCCAATTAACATAATTTTATTCTTCAACTCGTTTCTTTTCCCGTTCTTGTTTAACTTTTTACTAACACACTTCTTTTTCCTTTCTTCGTCTCTTTTCTAACTTTTTCTCATTCTAATTTTACTCTTGTTTTTTTAAACTTTTTTATGCTAAAAGACTAAACTTGTTTTTATTCTTTTTACTCACCAAAGTATTTTTATACCTACTCTTACTAACATTCTGTTGATTTCTTTGTTTATCTACTTGTTTCGTTGTTTTCTGTTTTAATTTACTCTTATTTCAAATGTATCCACTCAGACCTTTTTCTGTGATTCTTTTTTGTCAATACTCAACTGCTGCTGCTGGAACTGCTAAACTGTGATATCTGACATGCTCGATGTAGTAGTATATTGCCTGTATGTATAAAGGGATTTAGAGTTACAACGTTTACATCCCTTATATGTAAAATACTTACTTAGATTAGAGAATTTCAATATTCCCTGCTTACAATGTATAATTCTATTTATATTATTATAATATTCGTCTACTCCTCCCAGCTGCCTTTACACCCATCTCATCTCTATATTGTATAAAATAGCTTCAACTTGTTTCTTATTTTATATATTATTATTTTTATAAAGAACAAGCTGAAATATGCGTATAGAGGCATATATAATAATATATTTATATTTTTGTACTTTACCTTAAAACTAATTATGCAACACCTTTTGTATTGTTGTGTATACTAAACTGCATACTTTTCAAAGTATCCTTTGTATAATTTCTAATTGAACAACGATCTGTTTTCTGAATATATACTGCAAATAATATTTGATGGCTGACTCTGTTTGGTTGTAAACATGAGCTCAGGTTGATAATAGACAATAAAAAACCTACTTATTACTGTTTTGTATTTAAAAACATCGCTAAAATCACAGCACAGGTTTTATTTCCAATTAATTAGTCGCTACTTTTCTTCTTTCATCTGCAATCTACAGAATCTACGGCATTTAGCAAAGAAAAATTAATTAAAATCCACCACAAAGCAAAAAAGACACGTTCTTGGATATAAAAAAGTCTTTATAGATTCATACTCATGAAAAAGCATTTAAAATACTAAAAGCTAATTTTCAATTTTCTTATGTGGGTAAACTCATTTACGCGATTGGCAATTTTATTTTTGCACTAATTGTGATTGCAAACACAGTGAAAGGCTGCTTTGATATTAAAATACGTAGAACTTGTTTAATAATTGCCTTTGAGCATTTCTGCTCTATTGTATTTATTTATTAGACACATTCTACTGTGTATAGCATTTGTCGGATTTCCATTAAGTTTTATCCCATAAGTAATCGAGTCGCATTAGCATGCACATAATGCACAACTGTAACACGAAATGATTTAATACACATACATGACACATACACTTATAATATTATTTAGAACAGTATATACCGCTTGAAGGCATATAACGTATGTAATACAATATCATTATTATGTATGGAAATTTTGTATGAAAAATAATAAAGATAATTATCAGGAGAGTAGTAAATACGTGTATTGGCGATGATGACGATGAAGCAATGGAGAAATGGTGTGAACATTGTGAATGTCTAAGTAATTCGCGATCATGATAATAATAATATTTCTGTCTTACTCAATCTGACGTATAAAAACACAACTCAACTTAAAAAATCATTCCTATAGCACATTCTTGCTAACAAACGAAGTTTTTCAACAGGCACTTATACATTTTAAGTATTATGTATATTATATATTCTCGTACAAAGAAATTTACATTGGTATGTGTATGAATGAATGTATGCTCATTCATTCACACTATATTACTAGGTAAATGCATTATCGTATGACACATAAGGTTGTGTTTTTGTCAGAAAAGAAAATTCTCGAAGGTAGTTAAAATCCATGCAAACAAGCAGTGTATACATACAAAAAACATGTAAATAAATATGTAAAGTGAAGCAATAACTCGTAAATGTGAATTTATTTTCATTCTGACAAATCTCATGAATCAATGAATGAATGCAGGAAATATCTCAACAAGAAATCTACACTCTCAACTCACTCGGATGTAAACTCACTGGTGAGTTTTGATTAAATGAGAGCGACGGAATTAAAATAAAAGAAAAAAAATCAAGGAACACTCACATAAAATAAAAGTCTGTGTTTCTTAACAGCTTTATCCACTTCCACAATTCTCTTTTCTCATTATCGCTTTAAAATTACCTTTGAATTCTCCTAATAATATTTATTTACTAGAATAAAATTCACGTAATTTTACTTTTCATTTTAATTCGATTTTAGTTTCAACTTCCAAATCTTTGCCCATCATTGCTCTCTGTAGCTTTATTAACTTTATTTATTTATTCCCCAAGGCAGTCTCAGTACTGATATCGTGAAATAAAGTGATCTTGTATATAAATACAACATTATGATTGAGTAAATTCATGAAATATCTAATCTACACACAGTAATACATAGCTATCCGTGTAAAGTGTGAAACATGTGCCTTTAAAAGCAAATAAAGTGTAAAAGCTATATAAGTTTACGTATAGAAATGTCCATATACTGTAGTAAGCTTTTAGGCAATGTAATATTATGTATTTATGTAGAGTAAGAATATATGTAGACTGTACACGTAGTAGAAATACATATACAAGACATAATACATGAGGAATCTCATCAAAGTTACAACTCACGCCGAGAAAATCCAATTGTGAAAACGAATGCAGGTTAACGACAGCTTCCTCTTACTTTTGTACGTTTCGCTTTAACTGCATTCAGCCACATCCTTCCATAAATAATCTATGCGTGTCTCTCATTGCATTATAACACTCATTTCTTGTTTGTTTTTCAGATCCACTATCTTATTAGGTGTCTCGTGTATTTCTCTCCTGTACAAAATCAGAAAAATTATTACTACACATGATATACTACACTTATGCTTCGGCAAATTTTATATTCTCCTTATACAAAGTTACAAATAATTAAAAATGTCCATTTTCTTTACAGGTGCTGTTTTATATAGCATTTACCTTAGATAGGTAAGGCTATAGTAATATTTATATGATTGACACGTATAAAAACTTATTTTAAATGTATAAGCTTATAAATGGTTTCACGATGTAGGAGAACAAGCCGAGTTTATTATTTCCATGAGATCGTCATCATCATGACATGACTTTTGTATAGAGAGTGAGAATTACACTTGTCGCTCGATTACTTTCATAGTTCCTGACTCGAGTTTTCTTTATTCATCTCATCTCGCTTTGTATCTCTTTGTAAATATGAGAGTCAGATTGGCTATTAAGATTTCTATACCTTGTACTTGCTCGCTTATATTTTATTTCATCGCGGAAAGAAAAATGAGCAAAAAATATGTCGTTTATCTTCTGAGTACATCTTAAAGCTTATTTCTCTGCAAATGTTTGCATTCTATCTAAAATCAACTCATATTGTTATATATACGTTTTAATAACAAAGTAGTTTGTTACAAAAACAATAAACTTATTCTTTGTATATACACTACATATATGCATAAGTACAAGGACGTATCTAGGATTTTAGGGGGAGGGCTCAATAAGCAAAAAATGACTAAATTATTTGACAATATTGCCAAATGACCCCTAACTAATGACTAACTTTAAGCCCTCGAAAGTGTCAAATCAGTTCAATTGTCAGCTTAAAAATAAAGAATTAATTTCTTACATTTGATTGGCTAAACGAGACAAAAAGACGAACAAAGCCTTTGTGAACGTTACTTTTTCGGTGGTCATTTTCAAATTCAAGTCATTGATTCTCATGATAAATTTTATTTTGCAAGTTGTGTTTCGAGTTGAGCTAGATGTAAACCTTTTCTATGTAAAAAATTACACTTCATAATTCATATACTTCATAATCACATAATATCTGAGAATCGTTTAGTCAAATTATGATTACATTTTGTTGATGAAAACCAACTACAGTAATAATTAATTAATTAATTGGAAAGAAATAAAATTCTACTACTATATAGATAATAGTATTCATAGATAGTGTATTTTAGTTAGTGCCTATAGTGCAACTGATTTATGCATAGAATTCTGATACCTAATAATTTGTTATGATCGTACATGATTAAAAGAGATCAATAAATACCTATTAGTACTAGCCTACTGCTACTAGATTTGTAGTTATTTCTATGCGTTTGTTCAACCTGAATTGAATTGAATAGATAATAGTACTATACTATCCATATTTTTATTATCTGTCTTCTATAAAAGACAATACTTGTGAATTTGAAAGTACCAACTAGGTTTACAAAGAGATTAATATGTAGGTACTAGCGAGTTTTTAGTTTAAATGATTGAATTCATTGTAATTACTTATAACACTTTAAATAAATGAAGCGATACACTAAAAATTTCTTGTATGATTTGCTCGTGTACTGATTGTAAAGGAAATTCTACATATGGAGTACCACAAATGCATTTTTTACATACCTACTCATATTTGCATTGCATTTCTTTCTTGCCCACACTAAATACTTAGAAATACTCTTGACATTGAGTGCTATTTGAAACACTTGTGTCAATCCAGGACAAAATTCATGATGTAATAATAGTTATTATTATTTATACATTTGTCTCAATTTTAGTAAAAAGGTTCATTTTTAGTTATGAAAGAAGCACTGTAGGAAAACATCTGTATAATTATATTGATAATAAAAGTTCTAAAGCAAGGAATAATATTTAAAGCTTACCAAACACTACATAAAGAAGCTTAACATAATATGCGTGTTTTAATAGAAGTTTTATGCGTAAGTTATATATAGAGTTTATCAATGTGTAAAATCTATTATAACTACCAATGTCCTCTATTTCTGTGTACAGTGTACACACAGAGTGTAAATGCAAGTTAACGCTTTTATTGTGTGTATAATATATACGCACGCTTTTGCAGAACTTACACCTTGCGGAACAACATTGTTTTTATGTTGTGCGATGCTTTTCATTATGTCATGTCAACTTCAGCAGTGTGAGTCTGCAACTTTTCCATTTCTACACTACAACTTGAAACTTATCTTTATACTTGGTATAGTATACTTGTCGTGTATGTTGCTTCGTTTCTGACTGACAAGTTGTGAGTTTGTTTCTTATAATAGAGTCATTCTTCAAGACATCATCGTGATTTTCGTATAGGTAGTTAGTGTGCGTGATAATAATACTTCGTCAATGTCACATGTAACAATTTACGTCAAAATCTGCAGTCTGTGACTATAATGACTAGGGCAATTTATAAGTCTTCACTGTCAAGATTGTTTTAATTTCTTTATACCTATTTTAGACAGAGTTGACAGAATAAAATCTGTAAAACTCATCTTTTCAATTGCGAAAGCATAACTAATTGCCTTATTTTACTATACATTTTATTGACTCAGCTTAAATATATGATTCTTAATAAAAACTGAAATTATTGTAAGAAGGCTAAGCAATGTGGTTTGGAGTTGTGATAATTCATGCGAGCTGCCCTAGTAGCTCGCTAAAATTAATCCAGTTAGCCATGGATAATTCAATTAGATATTGATGAAACAAAGTAGTAAGTAGTCTGATAAAATCATAGAGCTAGGACTGGTTGGTTTTGCGGCTATAGCCTTGGGAGGTAAGGGAGCCTTGGTAAATCTATGGATAAAATAATTTAAGCTATAATCTTATACCTACCTAACTACAGGCCAATTTCATATCTGTAGGACTTAGGTAACAGAAATATTAATTTGAATGGATATTAGTGCTGTAAGCGTCATTTCATATAAAAAAATTTTACAAAATAATTTCTTGAAAATCATAAAATTAATGTTTCTCAAATTCTGTGACAAATTAGTAATTTGTTTCATCATACTGAAAAATTGAAATACAACACTGCAGTATTATGACATGAAATAACCCGACATTATGGACTTTTATAATATCTATATGACTGTATTAACAGAAATATTAATGTGAATAGATATTAAAGGCTGTAAGCGTGATTTCCTAGCGAAATTGTTTCAAGAAACTTATTTCTTGAAAATCGTAACATTCCAAATATTTACAAGAATTCTGTGACTTAGTTAATTTTTTCGTCTCAGATCAAAACTCGAAAAAAGTTTGTCTGCCGCAGTCTATTAGTAAAAGAGAACTGCGAATACAATAGCAATTTCCATTTTCTTTTATACTACAAATGTATACAAGTACCTGTAAAATATTCCGAACAGCGAACATTAAAGGTAAAGATTGAACTAAGTCGCTGTACACCTCAAAATAGTAATCTAGTACCTAAAGTCCATCTTATTAGTGATTAATAATCAATAATTATTTCACGAACAATTAATTATAAAACACGAAACAGGTTTATCATGGCCTAGTTTCAGTTTGTGTTTCTATTCTTGTGCAATGTCTGTAACTGCAATCACAGCGCGCAGACAAGTGCAAATTATCCCGAAGTAATTCTTTTAATTACTTAAAATAACATTAGACTTTACTACACATTCCTATGCATACATACAATATAATATTTTATAATCTCTTGGGCAAACGTAAATGTTTCATGTCAGGATTTATTGGAATGTATCAATCAAACGATTATAAATGTTCCTTCCGTTTTGTTGTGCCCTTTGTGCTACATCGTGCCAGGAGGATTACATTGAAATGTCATGTACTTTAGCACAATTATAATGGAATCCACATTCCACATACCTTTACCCTTTGTTGTGCATCTGATAATTATTATTTTATTGCAAAAGCTAAATGGGCATAGTACAGATTAGTTAATCATAATCACTATACGTATTTATATATAGTAGCTACATATAATATGGCTTCCTGCAGGTTAAATGATTATTCTAAAGACTATTTCTAAGAAAAAGTAAATCAATCCTCCACCGCGTGTTTATAGGTACAAAATTACTGTACGTGAATTGAATTAAGTACACCTTAGGTATTTATTCTTTGTGCAAACATACACAAGGTGCCAGAAAGGTGCTACCTATTTAATTATACAAGTGTACTCAGGCAAAATGAAAAATCGAAGGGAAATTACATCACTTTATTATGTTAATAAATTAAAATGTAACACTTGCACTGTACACTTTTATTAACACGAGCTCAGCTTCAAGCTTCTAAGGTTTTACGCGTGTTAAGGTATACAAAGATTATTTTATAAGCAGTACATACTACATACCTAAGTAAAACATGCAAAAGGTATATATTCCCTTGTATATATGAAATATATAATATATGTACATACTATATGAACCTAAACACTTCCACCGTAATATTTTATTGTTTATACTGTAATATATGTAGTGGTAGGTATATTATTTATATAGAAGTCAGAATTGTGTGATTGATTGCAAAAATTAGTTTGAAAAATATATAGGTGCTTTAAATGAGCTGAAGCGTTTCCTAGTCGAGGACTTTACGCATCATATACTAATACCTCTCCGTCCGTTCGCCAGAAACATTAAACAACACAACAAGGAACGTCCACATGTATTACTGTATTATGTATATCGTAATATTATACACAGAGCTACAAATTACAACCTTAAGACTTAAGTGTAATATGCACTGACGTTTTCATCAGCCTTTTTTTGATACACACGTATGTAGAACAGTAGTTAATCAATGTAGTACCTTTAAAAATTATGCGAGTTGTCTTTAGTGTGTATTTCTACACTATTGTTGGCTAAGTCATGTAAATAAATGTAAATACATAAGCAGCAATCATAAACATAAACAATTCGCATAATATTTCACAGCTGGCTACCGTCTTGCATGAGATTTTTGTGTTTTTTATGTCTGTGTGTCCGGTGGTGGCAGTGTGTAATCAAATATTACCATTACCATATATCTTAATTATTGTAATTCATCATTAACTTCGTAATAAAGATGTTAACTGCATTTATCAGGCAATACAGAGTCAATTCCAATCTGACATCAGTAGTAATGCAATAAATTAATTGGAAATAACGACATCTTTGGAAATGACGTCATTTGTAACAAATCAATTTATCCGTTGTGGAATTATAGGCAATTTCAACCTAAACAAGTTTATAATTAGCGATAATAATTGTACTTACTGTGGTTTGTATAATTAGCACTGCTAACAATGACTAGATTCAATTTGCGGTTTAAATTCCTATGTAAACTGTTGAAAAATGCTAATAAGGCAAACCACGCTCATATTATAAAAGACAAAAATCTGTGCAGAAATGCTAATTAATCTAGATAGAGCACGTGCATGTGCTTCTGTTTTTACACACAATAAATTACAATGCAGGAAATAGGTACGCATGATGATGGCAGGAATTAATGCAAGTGTAACGAGAACACTTCATTTTTGAATCTTTAGTAATGCTAAAGGGATTTGTAAAGAATTAATTCTAGTTTGAATGATAAGAGTGTTTATAGCTTCTGTATATGTATCTCCTACCTATATAAACATTGTAATGTAATTATATAACATGAACAGTCTTGCCTATAAGGTATGTATACAATGTTTCGTAAAATCATACGCGTATAGTGAGAGCTCGTAGTGTTACAATTTACAATTATGGAATAAAATGTGAACAAGTTTTCTGCTGTAATCTAAATGTGGATCTATCTGCGTCTTTATTCTTTTCGTGCCCAATGCCAAACCAAATGGTTAAGCATGCAAATATATTTTGTGTACAGTAATTTCATATACAATTTTGTTCTAATTTCAGCAATTATTTACTTGTAGCACATTCAGTTCAATCCAATAATAGATTTTCGTGGTTTGGTTAGCCACTGAGGTGTTGACGTGGTAAATACCTGTGACGGATCTATACTCTCACTCTTTAACATGCTAACGCGTATACACTACAACAATCAAATGCAAACAATTCTCCACAGTCAAATTCCAGTACGAATTTATATTCCACCTGTACCTCTTTACATATAAAAATAGTAATTGTAAACAATTTTGTTTACACGGCTAAATAAAATATAAAATCTTTAATGAGTTGTACACGAAAAGAACAACAAAAAATGTTAAAGAGATTATAAAAAATTAATCAGTTAATTTGACAATAATTTCCAAATGCATGTAGTATATGCATATTACAGTACTGATCAGTGTTGGTACAATGTATAGGTATATAGCTGTAAGTACCTATCTGACCCCCAAAATCTCTTCTAATTAAGTAATTGCATAAGAAGAAAGAATTGAACACAAAAAGATAAAAAATGCTATGCAGTCTGTCAGTCTGACCTTTACACTTGGTTACCCACACCATAACACACACAACTACCACAATATACACCAACGATATTATATAGTATTGCTTCTTGCCTCGTCTTAGTAAAAATACCTTGTGTAGAACAATTTAACTAGAAAAGAAACATACGAGTGCAGATTTTCAACAGAGCATGTTTATTGTGCATATCCTATGACGGATAGAACACTCAATTACTAAATCTCATTGCTATAATACAGACTGCCACCGTCTTACACTCTATCATGTAGTGTATAAATCTTATACATAAATAATTCACTTTAACACACGTCTTATCACAAAGCAAGTATATTTATAACACATAATAGGTACCTATACACATGGCAATAATATGTAAAGCTAATTTAAAAGGTTGGCTGTGTATGTAATTAATTATTATATAACTACAAAAGCACCTTAACCGCTAGAAGAGTTTATTTACTTTATAACGTGTTGACTACGAAATGTTGTTAAACACGTGCCATGAGAGAACTATCTCAAGTATGGAAAGAATTGCGGAATTAAACTGAATGAGAATATTTTTAAATCTATATAGGCGAATCGCTTATTTAGTGAGTGCACCACACAAAAGCAGAGTACCACCACAAGAGAGAATATTAATAGAACGAATGAATTAATTGTCTGACTCAATATTTCCAATCTATTGTTCCGCCGCAATTTTTCAATAGATTAAAATCTTAATCAGACTGCATTGCATATATTCCCCTGCATAAAGGAGTATTTTTTAATAAATTACAAATACCTATATAGCTATAGCCAGATATAATTGATAGCTTCACATGCACTGTATATAGTATATACCAAGTGTGACTGTTACAATGTAAAGTGTGAGCAAGTTTACAAATATCTGTAATAATTACTACATGAATGGAGAATTGGATCAGAACAAGGTTGTTTTATGTATTTCATTTATGTGTTCCGTTCTGGTCTTTGCTCACCTATGCAATTGTAATTAGTATTTGATATCGATATTTGATTATCAGTCACTTTTATGTAATATGATATGCCTATATTATACATAACTCTAAGTATAAGCACATGCTATATACAAATACAGAAACCGAGAGAGCTCAGGCAACTTATCCTAATGTTGCCTCAGCTTTTTATACGAGATTCCCATGAATTCCGACACTATCTAAGCAGGTAGGTGTTCTACGTAGACGCTAACATTATTTTCATTTCTTTTGCTGTACGAAGTAACTCACCACATTCTAGTCTCCACTTTTTACACACACTCACACATATATACGTTTAACTATTCCCTATTTATTGCTTACTACCGCCTTTGTCAAACAATGAGATTAATCTAGTCCACTTTTATTAATAAAGGTACTCTGCCTTATTATTATTACCTATACTGCTGTACTGTCTATTTACTATGTGCACATAATACTGTGTGTCTATGTATATTATTTCTCAACACTCTCTATACGTCCTCTCTTCATTTACAATTTTATCCGCAATCCCACAGAACCACACTACATAACATAACACACCGCAACAATTAATAAGTACTCACATTCTGTACTAATACTTTTACAACAGGCAAAACTATTTCCCTGTATTTCTAATGAATTGATTAAACGAGTCGATACATAATACATAACAAAGCTGTGCTTGTATTACATCCACATAGTCTTATTCCTACATGCTTATTACGTTACTAAATAATACAAATCAAGTTTACACATGTCATGCAACAAAGAAACCTATACTGGACTTAAGTGTCTTTATACACATAGAGGTATGTATATATTTTGCATAGAAATATGCACATAAGTACACGTGTGCTAAATATTTGCAAGGTGCAGCATGTGTTTTGTGTGTACCTATAATATATCATTAAGCGTGCATAGTTAGGGTAATATGATTTTATTATGTACGTTATTATTATTAAGGGGTAATTATTTTGTATATGATAATGTTTTATGAAAATAGATTCTGCGGAATACACTGAGACTATTAGTGTAAATTTAAGTATGCGGTTTATATAGTTAAGGAGTACAGAGGCTGTTTTGTAGGTAGGTGATGATGGCAAAAGGTGCAAAGGTGCCAAGAGCCAATAGGTACGACTTGACTTGTGCCTTGACTGACATGAGTCCCTAGATCCATATATAAAGAGCCCCATCACTCTCAGAAATCATTCAATCAACTTCTCTTGTTCTCTCATCTCATTCTCCACTCTCAACTCCAAAACCCTCAAAACAATCATCATGGTTGCCATCCAAGTAAATAACACACTCTTTTCAATCTTTTACATTTTCTACTCACTTAGACACACAGTGAATTTCAAAAAGCTCAATAATATCGAGCATGAATTTATAGTTCTGATTTCGGATTTTCTTTTTTACCGTTTCAATTTATACACTGAAATATTGTGATTCCGCTTTTACCATAGTGGATATAGTGTCATACCCTCTTTCTGATACATAACCCGCAATTTTAATTCGGACTCTTAAAGTTTTATAGTATTTATCCTCTCAAGTTCAGATTTACATTTCCAAAGCCTGCATGATGTGTCACAGAATATTATACTTCTCCTTGAGCTTGAGAAAATCCTTTTTTGAAACGATTTTACAACAGGAAGTTCAAGTGTTCTGTTTGCAAAGTGAAAATATCTAATCAAAATGTACTTTTTAGGTTGTCCTCGCTTTGGCTTGCGCCGGAATCGCCTCCGCTGGAGTCGTTGGCCCAGCTGTCGGATACGCCGCTGCCCCAGTCCTCGCCGCTGATGTCTATGCCTACCCAAGATACTCCTACAACTACGGAGTTGCTGTAATTTAACAACAAATTACAATCCAATTCAATTGTTCCACCGCATCTTCATGGACGAAAATTATAATAAACATTTCAATTATTTTCTTATAGGACAAATACACCGGAGACCAAAAGTCCGCCACCGAAACCCGTGACGGAGGAGTCGTCAAGGGATCTTACTCTCTTGTCCAACCCGATGGTGTCCTCCGTACCGTCAACTACGTCGCTGGTAAATACATTTCACCTTCCTCATCCACAATTTATTAATTATTAATTATTACCAAAACTGAAATATTAATTACAATTTGTAACGTTTATTCTTCAGACCCCATCCACGGATTCCAAGCCCAAGTCATCAACTCCGCTGCTGGAGTCCATGCCGTCCAAAAGGCCGTCGTTGCTGCCCCAGTCGGTTTGGCCGCTGCCCCAATCGGTTTGGCCGGAGGACTCGGATACGCCGGAGGACTCGGATACGCTAACATCAACCGCGCTTATGGCGGATATGGTGGAATCGTCGGTTAAATATTTTAACCCTTTTCCATTAATATTTAAATACAGTCCATTGTCTACCTTCTTTCTTCTTGAGTCTATCAGTCGCCTTACATGAATGCTCAACTCATCCTTGTTTCGTCTTCAGGCTTTCTGCTGCCTACCCTTTTTACTGTGCTATAAAATAGACTCATCTTTCTCTCGTGAAATGTGTCATGTAAAGACAAGACTTGTGATAACAATGAACACATCTTCTCTTTCGTCTTTTTAACCTTCTTGTTACAACTACATTTCTATTACTCGATCTGTAGTCTCATCCTCTCCTTTACATTTCCCTTCATATTTACAACTGTCTCTTTGTGTACTACGTAACTCATTCATGCAGTCAGTGTGAATCTTTACTAAGATCATGATGTATTTGTCTGATTTCTTGTTTCCACTCTTGTCTTGCCATCTATAAATAAAATAATACATATATTCTTTATAGAAAATTCTACTGTTCAACATATTGTGCTTCTTATTGCATCTGTCATCAAATATCATACACATCAAACTCATCTCTCTATGTTTTCATCTTTAGTTGGCTTAAAATATATTTTACTAATAATATAGCAGAAATACCAGATTCATATAATATAAACTGTCCTATACAGCAAAAGCGTCAAAATATTATATTAACATTTTTAATATAAGAAACTTCACAAAATCGTGTTGTAATATATAAAATTAATATTTTTACAAAAGCACAAAAAATTACATTACCATACAAAACTGCATGGTATTTATTGTTTGTGCTGATACTAATAACTGTAAGGTTAATAACACTTTGATTTGTAAAATAATGGTATAAATTGACTTTTACTATATAAAAATTAACTCAAATTCATCTTTTACCTTTAATTTATAATTTTACAATGAATTACGCAAAAATCCTTGTAAAATATTTTTAATAATGTCAAATGTAGGCATGTTAGATGTCAAGCCCACTATTTTTGTGCACTTATTCAACTCTTTTATGTAATTAGAATAGATAGATACGTAATAATTACAGGTGCACGTCTCAAATGTAATTTTTGCATTGAACATAGTAAGACATACAAATAAAACGAATATTTCAGACCAGTATTTATTTAGCAACAAGTATTTTTATGCATACGTATGGTACGTTTCTACTACTGAACGTGATGTGTTGATGTGCATAAATTAGTTATGTATAACTGCGCATAATTTCTCAAATTCCTCTAAGCTGCTAATGAGTCATTGAAAAGTAAAGGGGAGTAAATCGCAGATCATGACCTGAATACTTAAGAGATAATTTCCAAGCATAATATTAAGGTACCTTTTTTAATTCTCTAAAGAAAACACGGCCTAGCCGGAAGACGGATTTAGTAAAAACTTCTTAATCTGAAATTCTCAAGTTAGCATGAATAATATTTCCTGTAAATAATTTTTTTCATGCAACCAGACGTCATCTTCGCTTCCAAAAAATTTATGAGATTCTAAAATCTTTGAAACTTTGAAGATTCTAACAGATGAATTGCCTGCACGCGTATATCTCTGCAATGTGAGAATATTTTTAAAACAATTGTATATAAGTAACGTGTGGTTTTTACAGGGCAAAAAAGAGGGTTAACGACATACACGATATGATTTTCACACTTTTCTGCATTGACGTTGTGTCGTTTCTTTTTGTAATGTAACTTGGCCCTCGTGGCTTACTTTAATTACTCCATTTAATGTATTCAGCACAATTTACAAGTTTTCTAATGTCGCAATGCATATCCGTATGTGTATGTTGTTTACGTGCGGTTTAATTGCACCCTAAATTCTCTTCGAAAATAATTTAACTACCCTTACTGTAAGACTACACCCGTAAGTCCATGTAACAAGCAAACACTTAAAAGTATGACACATTACAAATGAGTGACAAATAATAACCAACAATTAAAAACGTTCTGTTCGCTTTGATTACCTCCTTCACAGTTTGCCCGACTATAAAACCCACTGCCTTTCAGATCTCTCAGTCTTTACTTTGCGAGATTTTGAAAGTTTTGTTTCGCAATTCATTCTTTCTCAACCAGATTGGGATTTTCTTAAATAATTATAGTTTCCAGTGCTCAAGGCACACTCGGTGGTGTTCAGAGGAGTCCAAAGTCAAATTATAAGTCCACTTCATTTCAAAAGTCATCTGGATTCACAATGAAGGTCAATTATATACCTAAACTGTTTTATATATACAAAAAATATTTAAAGTATAACAAAAATACATATCAATAAATCATACCCGTAAATAGAAGGATTTAAGTTTTATCCTTGCCTTGGTTTTTATCAAAGTTACTTTAGATTTATTTTTTAGTAAATTTCAACTAAATTTCGTAATCAATTATTTTAATATTTTAGAAACACCTACGAAATGGGACGTTATTTTACCTGTAGAGTTGTAAAATATTATATTAAAATTCCTAAATAATTAGCAAGTGGATCTGCAAGGAAACTTTCTTAAACATTATATAGAATTGCATGCACGTTTTCCATTCCCGGAATTGATGATGAATAGTAGGTGATATTAATATTATTATATTATAATAATAATAATATAGGCCAGTACTGTACGATAGTTTCCTTTCCATATTAAGAAAATTTCTTCCGTACCTACAGTACACATCCTTCCTTATAGCACGTGTATTTAAAATAAACCATAAGGAAGTTGCTCATTCACATTGTATTAAACCACTGTGCAGTTACTAAGAGTAAATCAGTGATACAACTTTAGTACATCAGTGATATAACTTTGAATGAATACCTAAATGCAGTTTGAACTGAGGGTAATAATGTGGGATCATATTTTATTAGTGGTTCTGCAACATAAAAATTGTAAAAAATCAAATGCGAGTAAAGTATGTGTAAGCAAATGGAAATAGGTATATAGGTATTCCATAATTCAGATATGAACAAAATACATAAAGAGCTGAACTACACACTAATTGTATTACGAACACGAACAAAGTGCAGACAATTCTGATAACAAGGTGTACTGTAGATAGGTACCTAATATTACTGCAAGTCTGTTTAACAACTTGAGATTTTACTACTTGCAATTAGTCGTGTGTTAACAAAACATTAATTGTTTCTGAAACGATATATGAAGAAACGCAAAAACCTGTTTCAAATGTATTTCACACTCAGTTTACAGCCATAACGTAAGCAGCCATCACTAATGAAACAATTAAATCAATAAGAATGCATTCACAATAAGAAATACATTTTCCACTTTCAATTTCATCTTTTATGTCTTACACAACAATACTAATTAAAAACAAGTGTTATCAGAAGCTGCACTGATCACTGATGTATTCTTCTTATAAGAAAATTAAATGCAAGAAATTAAATAATTATTTTATCTAGAACTGATTTAGTAAAAAGTTGAAATGAATACTGCACAAAAGTGCCTTTCGGAGTCATAACATGAAAAAACTTTTTAAAAGACTGAAAAAACCACATTACATGATTTTTTATTATAGGCAGCAGTACAAAGGTCTTTGTGGCTCATCTGTTTGTTTCTCTTCGCCTTAACTTCAGAAGCGAAGAAAACTCGACCCCGTGAACGTGACGATGATGCTAATAATGGACCATTAGCCAGACCCCTAAAAGTGAAAATTGTATACGACAATTCTACATAAAACGATTGCTCAAGACCTATTCAAGTATTTATATACGAATATTAATTGAATGTTCAATTTTTCTAGAATGACCGTAATCCGCAGCGTCAAGATTTATTCGAAGGGTTGGAGGATCCTGAAGGAAGTGCTCAAGGCATTTCTCAAGCTTCCATAAATCCTTATTTATTACAAAACGGTCAAGCTGGATTACAAAATCAATTATTTCAAGGAGCCGGAGGTTTAGGTGGATTCGGAGCATTCAACGGGATACAATCTCCTTATGTGAATAATTTATTCCAGAATCCTTATTTAACCGGAGGAGGTGCAGGAAACAACAATTTCCAAAGTCTCGGCGGAGGTTCAGGATTCCAAAATCCTTATTTATTTCAGCAACAGCTCCAAGGAGGAATCCAAGGTCTGCAAGGACTACAGGGAGGAATCCAAGGACTACAGGGACTGCAAGGAGGAATTCAGGGAATCCAGGGGTTGCAAGGAGGAATCCAAGGAGGAATTAATCCATACTCCGATATTTTCTCCGGACAATCTAATTTATACAACAATCCTTACCTTCAGGGAAATAACGGAGCTGGAGGAATTAATCCTCTACTCTTAGCAAGTGCAAGGAATTCCCAATATTTAAATGGCGGAGTGAATCCTTTCTTGTCTCAAGGACTACTCAGCCCTTACACAAATTTCAATCAAATTAATCCCTACTCAAGCTACCCCCTAGCTTCCAGATTTGGCATTGGTGTCGGAAGAACCAATTCCAGAGGTCAATCCTCATCCTCAAACAATTCTAGTGATGAATAACACACAAGTCTGTCTCACACATTTTTTAAAATAAGCAATAACAAAATTTTCAAATTATTTAATTTTATACTACCTACAGTAATAAAAAAAATACCAACACACTTACACCCATAGCTAAAGCACATTACATTACATATTACATTAACACAGCATTATTATTTCCTCTACATAATTTAACGCGTACATTTTTATTAAAAAAATCATTACACAAACACATTTTACACATTTACATAGAATACACATGAAAACAAAAAAATTCTGCATAACTCCTTTACATAATGTGAACAGTTATATTTTACTACTGCATTTATAAGAAATAAATATTTTCTCAGCTCGCCTAAAGTGAAACTAGAGGCGAGCTCTGGAATGTGCACGTACAACTTAACAAGTAATAAAGTGAACGTGAAGGAAAAACAATAGATGGGTTGACTTGTTTAACTTTAACTGACTTCAGCTATAACTAAGGAAATATAATTGCACTTGCAATTTGTACATTTCTAGTTTCTTTTAACTGAAACTACTATTAGCATGCACATTTTTTATCACATGGGAATGACGATGAGTGCAGGAACAGAGAATGCACCATGAACACAATTTTTATAATATTAAGTGCAATAATAAATGTTAACTTTAATGTGTGTCCTTTTTACAGCGACACACACGACGACATAGAAAATTCCCATTGCACCTGTTGGGGCATACTTTAGCAAAATTCCTTTTTACAGATAGCTCTACCTCTGATAAAATGACAAAAACAAACAATGGGAACCTAAGGCATATAATAATCATCTGATTGTATGATTATAATCAACGAAAATTTGTCTTTGAGCAATTTAGTTTATAGCGTTGGCCCTATAATATTTTTTTCATGTGATTTATTTCTCTGAATGTCTAGTACAATACGAATGCATATTCTCATACACAGAATACAGGACAATGCAATTTAATCCGTGCAAAATGCAATTGTTGTTGACTTACTCAAATATTTTTGACATAATCAGTCAGAGAAAGAATGTGCATTGATATTTACAACTGTAGTGATAATTTTTAGCATGATAAAAGTACACTTGCATGTAATAATAAGAAAAGTGTGATCTTGATGTGTATGATTGAATGGTATGGTTTAATACGCACACAGATAATAAAGAATACATCACCGACCGAGGTGATGTATTCTATGATTGTATTATTATTTGTAAAGGTAAAGATTAAAGAATAAGAAATAATTTGCAGGTTGATTTAAAGGTAGGTATATGATCATTTGCAAGTTTGTACGAGTCTCTCTGTATAGAATTATTATTCTGGATGTACATTATTACATATTATTTCGCATTAATGCCTAATACCGTTCGCTACGCAGACAAAGTAATACAAGGTCTGCCGAAAGAATTGGGTCACTTCTATATTCTTTCTTTGAGCCAGTCCTTGCTTGTGTTTGTTAAAGTATTAAGTAAATTCGTCGTAATAATAATCTGCCTAAATCACTTATTTTTTATTTCTACCTATTTATTGTCCCACCTTCGAATCTCCTCCCCTAATTCCAGTTACGCCTTTGTAAATGAACTAGAAGCATTTGGATAATAAAATGGAATATTTTTGGACACATGCAAATTCCTAAGAAAAATAAAATTAATGTATTACAAACGTAATAATATTGAAATAATTATTTAAAAATACACAATAATAAATCTGATCCCTAAAAGCGGGGAAAATATGCCTAATGGTAAATGATTTAAGTTAATAATTCGATAATTAACTTTGTCTAATTAGTTTTACAACTAAAAATGACCAAGAAGCTTTAATCATCTTGAACAAAATAAAATTGATGTTTTACAAGCATAATTATTTAAATGCAAGCATCATTGCATCATGTTTGTCTTTGTCACAACAGTTTTCTAAATGAACATTATTAATAGTATCACCATCCCCATCACCGGAATCAGTAGGATTCTTTTTAAGAATTTTCTCCCAGAGATCTTGCAGAATTACTGTGACTTCGGGTTGCACTAAATTGAATGCATCATTGAGAATATGTAGATGAATAAAAATGCAGTTAAGATGTGAATACAAATCCAGAGAAATTAGCAATTGAAAATGTTTGTGGTAAATGTGAGCAACGATTTGAAAAAGTAGAGTTGATATTTTCGACTGATAATCTCTGCAGTCTTTAGGAAACCCGTCAGAAATTGCTAAGCCCGTCGGGAAGATTTGTTTGTCTTGAAGAGTAATTTGGATGAGAGTCAGGGAATAGTCAATGTAAACTGGAGCAGTTAATTTCTGTGTTTTTCTTTTGGCACAACTGGGAAGTAAGAAATTTTTAAATGACAATATTTCTTCGCCCACAACTCCTGGAGCTGACCACAAATAAATTGTTGAATTCGGACCGCACATTTCCGGACAATTTTCTTGAGTACATTCCTCCACTACGACTTCATACAGGGAATTAATGCTGTTAAATAATCCCGACAATTGTGAAGTGATCCATTCGTATTCTTCTGTTCCCTGAGTGTTTCCAACCATTTTCAAGAGTTCGGACGGAGAAACGAGACTTTCATAACAATAATCTTCATGTAAATATATTTTACTTTCAGCTTTTACTGAATCTTTCTCTTCAATGGGCTCCAAGGGTGGAGGAGGAGGAATTTCCTTGACCGGGTCCTCCGAATAATCGACGAAGGAAAGAGAATAATCACAAAAACTGTGAAATGTACTGGAAATCCAGTGTAATCCATCCGCTATTCCATTTTTCAATTTTTCCAAGGTTGAGACCTCTGAAACGAATGTTTCTTCATTTATGCTTTCATTTTCTAGCTTATCAAGCGAAGAAGTACAATATGAAAATTCCGAATGCGATTCTGAGATTTCCTCCTTCAATATTTCCACATTACCACGGGCTTGAAATTCTGTTAGTAATGTTGACATTAAACCTTTGTTTTGGAAAGTCTCACTAATTTTCTCATGTTGATTTTCTGCTTTAGTTTGCAATGTACAAAGTTCGGCAGTATTATTTGTTAATTCCCTTATTGACTCATAATCGTGGAATCTCAAGGTAACTTCTGGATCACTAGTGTAAGTTTCCGCATTAAAATCATTCTGAAATTCTAGTGGTATTACTTCCGCTGAATCGACAGATAATAGTTGTGATTTCTCTGTCTCTGCTGGGATATCTTTTAACGGTTTTGCATTTTCCGTAAATCTCCCACTCAAGCAAAGACGAATCGAATTCAAGAAATCCATTATTGCATTAAATTATTAAGGAACAAACTTGAATAAAACTTCCTATGCTTGACTTTTAAAAATTCAAATACAAGATAAAGTAATCTGTAGTTCTTGTTAATAAATTAAATCGTCTTACACGGTAAGCATGGGCAAAGCTTTGATTTGTTAAAAATGAAAGCACTCTACCATTCGTCGTTTCCTGGAAAACGAATAAAGCAAATGTTTTTTCCCGAAATCGAGTAAACTTTTCCGGACAAATAAATCCGACAAGTAATTTCCCGGAATTTCATACCAATAAAAATGTTGGGAAAGCAGTAATATTATAATATATATCGCAATAAATATTAAACCACTATTAATCGATTATTTCCTACAAAATGGCCCAAGATGATGGCTGGCAGCGGATGCACGAGCTTCTCACTCGAATAATAAATGGTAGATTTGATACCTTTTGTATCTTTTTGGATGACATTGTTTTGGAACTAGGAGAAGAAAGAGCAAACGTTGTATTTCAAAACGCTGCTGCATCTTTGAGAAGTGACATGTATCAAACTTCAGGTTGGGTTCTTACATTTCCTCATAATATGTTATTCCTTTAAAAATACAACAGATGAATTCATGCATTATTTGACTCTGCTCTTAACCTAAACTTAACTAATGATCTAAATGTTATAAAAATATCAAAATCATTACAAGAAACAAATTAATAATCTTATTAGTTATTAGTATATAAGAGCTTTGCTACCATTAATTTATCGAGCTCATTATATCCGCTTTATCAACATAATATTTTTATTATTTTCTGTATGCAGAGGAAACGCTTGTGATGTTTCTAAAAAGAAAACAAATGGAATTCTTGAGGGATCTGTTCCTTATAGATAAGGACGAAACAGGCAATGAACGGGATCGGGAGTTCATTAATGTACATGACATTATTGTACAATACTTAACTCCGCAAGAGCAAGAAGACCTCTTTATATTCTAAAGTCTAGTACAATTGCAACTGCAACTAAATATTATTCTCCACTAAGCAGATATCAAAAATATGTCTTTTTTTTATTGTAATTCGACAGCAAAAATACCTCAAGTGCTATATAAGTAGTAGTAATAATTTCGTCTCAAGTCACATTATACCTTCAGACTCATTTAAAATATTTTGTGCAGATAAACCGGAAAATTGAATGAATTTATAAAAGTTAACTGTGAATGTGGAAGTTTACAATCCATAGTAATGTTGCTACAAATACTTTTATAAAATGTATTTGTAGTTAGTATGTAGTATGTAACATAGTGCTTGTACATCGTAACGTATGCCCATTGATATTTTATGTGCAATAATATGTATACCTCGCCTATTACCATTTTGTACTGCTGATTTTGTAATTATTGTAATTGTAACTTGAAAGTGTAATGACTACGTATGATAACTGTAAGTGTAAGGTAGGTTTTATTCATTGATATGGCCAGCTTACATCAATCACATAATATTGTTTCCAAATAAATAAATAAATGTATTATTTTGAATTTCATTTTAAATCAAATTACACTGTATTATTATATAAGTCAGTATTCACTATTACATTTTCTTATTTTGAGAGCAAAGCAAAGATCTTATACAATTATTGTTTACTAGTATCCTTAATATTATTTTATAGGAATCCCTATTTACATCAGTCAATCCGATCCCTATATAGGTAATAAATAACTGTCTCTTGTAGCTTTGTAGCATGGACAGGGCCGTAACAAGGCTGGCCCGGCCCTGAGGAATATTGTGAATTGTAATATGGCCCGGCCCTTCAACAATATTGAACGACTAATTCAGATTTTATTGCCATTTCATGCTAGTTATAAACGAACACCATGTAAATATTTGTAACAGTTATATAATAATCTGACCGCCGAAGGCGGCAAAAAATTTTCTGCTGTGGGTGAACAATTGCATTGTTCTTTCAAAATTGAGACACATCATTCATATTTTCAATATGTCTAATATTTAGTCATTTCAAAAACCAATATTAATTATTTTAAAAATTAATTAATGTAATTGTTATAATAATCTGCGTCAGCCAGAAATAAATATTCTTACACAACATTTTTTGCAACATCCCAATTCATTTTATCAGATTTTTTGTAAATAATTGTTTAAAAGTTTTAGAAATGTCACATTAAGGGTTCAACACAGATATAGCACCAGCGAAAGAAAGAAAATATTAGTATGGAACTAGCTGTTGACTGTGAATGAATTTTACAACACTTGCTAATAACCACAGTACGAGTGTAATTTTAACAATTACAATGCGGTTCATTACACTTCTCAAAACGAAATGGCAATAAAACCACATTATATCTTTTTATATTATCAAGCTGCTTTTATTTAACACATACCATTCTAGTGTGGAAAACTGCTATTATGATTTAAAATGTGTAAATAACTCCAGGGAGAAAACAACTAGAAGGTTTATAAATTTGATCGGTAAATCTAAAAGCCGTCTTTGACACTGAACCACTGAATCTATAGAAAAAAATCGTTAATGCATAACTAGTTAGAAGTTTCATTTGTTTGAGGACAGTTAATATTATATCTAATAAAAAATATACCAGTAAAAACATTTTAAATAATTGTCACTGTTTACAAATAAATTTGGTCGATTATCATGTGTCAGACCTCGGCTGGCCCGGCCCCAAAGGGGCCCGGCCCTGAGAATCTTCCTCACCTATTCTCCCCATCGTTACGGTACTGAGCATGGACATACAAACAAATTGTGTATGATAACAGTAAAGTCGTTATACATAGAATAGTTTTCTGATGTCTTTGTAATAATCATCCTTGAAATAAATAATCATGGTAATTATTTGTTCGGGTTACATCACAGTAACCATTTGCATTGCAAAAGCCAAATATCCATTTTAAGTAGGAGTTTTTTACTTAAAAAGAAAATAATCAAGGATTTGTCACAAAATAAAATTCACAATTACACACAATATTTAATTGTTCTACAAAATAGCAATTAATCTTCCTATTGAGCTAAATACATTGAACTTTGACGTAGTCCTTAGCTCGTTAATTGTCTTTAAGGCAAAAACGCCACCCTGGCTATGTCTATGTAAAAAGTGTGAATTGTTCATACACTTTTTACAACACCCAATGCAGAAAAACACCACGAAGATCATAGTCATCATTTCGTGATATTCGTGAACTACATTTCGTGTGAACACGATATTAATAAATCCTATTCACTCAGTGTAGCTTTACAATATTTTACTAATAATAACTTAAAATCTTTTATGTACTTTCAGACAAAAATAAGCTTTCATTTTAAATAGTTTCACAAAAAGCATAAACGTGAAGTGTAATTGTTGCTTCAAACATAAAACCTAGTTAAAATTAAGACGTGATTAATGTAAAATTTAAAGTTTGAATCAAAACTGTTTAAAATGTAAAGTATTTTAAAAACGAAATAAAAAATTACACCTATAAAAACTCAGTACCTTTTATTAGTAATATTGTATTTAAATATTTTAAACCATTCATCTTTTAAAGCTTAAAGTGCAAAAAATTGTCTTTATACTTATCAGAAAATCTGTCAAGGCCAATTGTATTATAGGTACTGTCATATTTGTTTAAGAATATACGTTATATAAAATCAATCCTTTATTTAAAGTAAGCCGTGATCAATTAGTACTTAATTACATTCAATTGGATCATGCACAATGCACATTGATTATTAATCAATCTTAAGCGAGATAATAATTGAGCATTCATTTTCTCTGAAGTTCTTTGGTGGGTAAAAAAGGCACGGCACGAGTGCACGAGTAATCGAGAACGTGTTTTGTTCATCATGGAAAAATGTTTAACTTAACCTTTCTTTCATGTAAAATTTCCACCTCACATTCATTCACATAAAAAAATTTCCACAGTCACTGTCACTACTATGTGCATTACTTTACTTATACTACTACCGTTTCATTTCATTATTGTATCGCACCATTGCATTATTATCCTCCTCATTTGTCAGATGATTAGTGCAGATTAAAAATTCGTCATCGTTTTTATTGAATTCAATGTACTCGTGGAAATAATAATAATACCCCACACAATGTATAGACGTAATCACAGCATAATAATAAATTCTTATCTATTTATCAGTACCTATACCTACTACCTAATCTATAAGTATAGACACAGACAGAAAAACTCCTTCTTGTTGTTAAGTAAATTAAAGTAGAGTTTATTTTATTTTGGAGGTTAATACCATTAAATTATTCATTTGTAGAGTGTAATGCGATAGAATGGGAATTTCCTTGCTGCCTGTATGTAAATACTACAACGTGAGAGAATCCTTGTAAAGTCAAACAGGATTATATCACATAGCTGAAGGTAATACTAGTATTATAGTTCAAATTTCTACCATTAGATTAAACTAGACGTATGCTGACACTTAAATTCACTTTTGAGATTACAATCGGAATCGTCGTCGTCTTTTTATTTCTTTTTACCTTACGAAGTGCAATTTACAAACAATACAGCATAAGACAGCTACTGTTATTATTCTGTCCAATAAATCATAATCTATGACTTGGAATTGTCAGTGCAGAAATATATTGCACATAAACTTAAGTGTTATATGAGACATTAGTTTTTATATTTATTGTACCAGAACTGATTTATATGCGTAAAAAATGCCAAACAACTTGCTGTGTATTTGTAAATTAAATTATTAGGGAAAAACACTCACATGCACTTAGAATTTGTACATAATTCACCTTCTGTATAAAAATGTACGCATAATATACACATACCTAAGTGCAATACTCAAATTAACAGAAAAAGACAAATTTCAATTACACACCCTTGTCAAGCAATTTTAATGTTTCTTGTCATCTTGAATATTTCTCAAGGACATCACACTTCAAACGTCAGTATATTAGTATTAGTGTATCCTACAGAACTAATAACATTCCCGTTTGTAGTGCAATTAAGAAATTCCATGTCGTTACTGTAATTACTGCAGTTGTATAGTGCAAACGCCTTTTTTACACACCTTGATCCCAATTGCACACTTTTGTACACATTTCCCCTCCATACAACTCACCCAAAGGTAATTACCCTATAAAAACCTATATAGACCCTACAGATACCTATGTGATTCAATTTTATTCAGTTAAATAATAATTACAGAGTAGATGTCACACTCCCTATAAGCCTTCTGTACCTATGCCTTCATCTGCATGTAATTTCTATACGTGTTGCCGTAATATACAAAATACAAATACAATTATGCACTCTTAACGTTAATACAGGCCTTACAGGCTCAGGCGGGACTGTCTATGCATTTATGCGTGCATTATGTCATTATCTGCAAAAATATCAGTAAAAATAAATTCATGCATGTTATATACCTATAGATAAACACATAGGAATATCATATGTACAACAATAAGACTACATAGGTATAGCGTGCATGTTAAAAGCTTAAAAAGGTATTCTGTTTTAATGACAGGTTGTATGGTAATGGACATTAACGTTGTGGAGTGTCACAAACAAACGTCCACAGTGGACACCGGACAGTGGAGCAGGATGAAGAATTCACAAAGAGATTTTACAAGTTGATATAAACTTCTGTTTTTAAATGTCATTGTGTTTTTCTCTCTGTGTGAGTGCTTTCTGAGAGTTGCAAAATGAGTACAACATGGGAATCCTTAGAAATGTACAATGCAAAAGTCTTTAATAATGGATTTGTCCCCCTGCTCACTTCATATATGTGATTTACTTAACTTAAGTAAAGAATGGAAATGTAAGCTATCTCTGTAGGATATTGTAATATTACGTAGGCATGCTAAAAGAAGACGTAAGACACAATTAGAATTATCTGTGAGTGTAGTATGTAGATAGTCAATGGTATCTTTACTATGTGGTTTACTACTTCCATTTATTTGTCCTTTACATTCAAAACTTTATCTTCACCTTCATCGATAAAAATGTAATTTCCTGTACACACAATAATACGAGATAGGATTTTTGTACTGAAAGTGAATACACTTAATGTGTAATTTGTGTACGCAAAGAATGTTTCACTATAGATATAGGTATATAAACACTGTACAGGATTTTGCGAATTTTTAGAGGTTAGGAAATGTAGAAAATAATGATACGTTCAATATCACGAAAGTTTACTCAAGACAAATAATAATATTATTCTTGCCAAATGCCTTTAAACAAGAAATAAATATTTTGCCTGAAATTGAAATATTATTTCTATTACATAATGTTACACAGCAATAGTAAATACATCTCCGATGAATTTTTATGTATCTTGCACGTATTTTCATACGACAGATTAACAGATTAGGTATAAATCAAATATATAAAGTGATTTTAACTTTAATTTTAGATTCACACAGACAATATGAGATAAGGTAATGCAATAGAAATTAAATGCAGTTGTATTATGTAGTAAGTTCCTTTATTGGAATTTATATTCGTGTTTTACAAATTATATCAAAATTTGAAAATTGTCAAGTTTCATGGACTTTTAGTTGTGGTTTCTGAAACCATGCGGGATTCCAGATCACATAGTTGTTGGATAAATCCGGGATTTGGAGATATATTCCGCTTTGACCTGTGCACAGTCAATTCGTACACATTTGTAATTTCATATAGTATTTTCTACGTGTATGATAATAATTAAGGACAGTATGCAATTACAGTCTAAGATTTACTTACAGAATCAATTTGACAGCATCTGCTGCAGTCATGTTTTTTTTGATGATAAGATAGGAAATTATTAATGTGGCTGATCGACTAGCCCCCATCATACAATGAACAAAAACTTTCCCTATAAGAATAATCATAGTAAAACTTATGTATACCTTATTCCCTAAAAAATGTGTCTTTTGAAACGAAAAGTACCATTGGCTGTTAAGGCTTTGTCTATGAACTCTGCGGACTGGTCAAAGAAAGGGTGAAGCTGAAAGGCAGCATTATCTAAGGCTGCGATTCCCATAAATTCGCAGTTCAAGTCATTCTTGTTGTTGTAATAATCAGAATCCGTTCTCACGTGGTAGTGGTCGTAAGCCGCATTTATAATGTGCGTTATCTTCAGGTGAGCTAAAAGACCCACATCCAACGCTGCCTCTCTTTTAATGAACAAGGAAAAAAATGAACCAATAATTATTGCACTAATTATTAATAAGTTATTCTCAACTGGATAATTAATTCTCATATAGACTACCTTCTTGTGTAAAATGATTAAGGCAATAATTTTTTCTGTAAAATGTACATACACTCCTCCTAGATAAATTCCTGGGTAGACTTCGTCAATTTTGCTGTAGATAAATCGCCGTATGTCTGTGTCCCATATGAGAGAATTGATTTCTTTGAAATTCATACGGTTCTCTTCTAACAGTTGTGCCATTCTTCTAATTTTGTATATCTTCCTCTTCTGGATTGACACAAGAGAATTAGAGTAGCTTCTGCAATGAAAATTCTCTCATTTTTAGTTCAAACAGAATAGTGCTAATTAATATGTATGTTATGCCCTGAGTACTTAATTTTTAATTACACATGAATTTTATAAATTAATTTTGTAGGTGTTAGTGAGGAAAATGTGGTAGTAGTGATTCTTTAAGTTGTTAAAAATATTTACTTATATTATAGGGATATAAAATATTTTATTAGATTGTAGTATTTCTGCTAAACAAATTTTACGGATGGATATCGTACCGATTGTAGATGAATGTCAAGAGATTTGGGAAACAAACTCTTTTTGCATTCTCTACGTACATAAAAAACTGCAAAGATTATATGGAGATAACGATAAATATGTGATCACTTAATGAAATGGTGTTTTTGAACTTTAGATACCTACCTACATCAGACTATTCCCTCTCTTTGAGCAAGGATGTGACTGATTGCGTTTAAATGAATCCTAATCAAATAAAACTTTCATTCATACATGCATTCTGTAACATATGAAAACATAACT
Source organism: Pogonognathellus flavescens (assembly GCA_019776165.1). Classification (NCBI taxonomy): domain Eukaryota; kingdom Metazoa; phylum Arthropoda; class Collembola; order Entomobryomorpha; family Tomoceridae; genus Pogonognathellus; species Pogonognathellus flavescens. Next base: position 6,278 of record JABASD010000240.1, on the reverse strand, counting down.
ATACACTGTACTTGTTTCTTTTTTTATAAAAGCTCATTTTTATGTACAGGTAAATACAGCATTAAAAATCATCACTTAATTATAGATTTATTAGCTATATAGGTAAAAACAAAAAATATAATATCTCCTTACATAACACTTTTACACTTACGTAACAAAACCGCAGTTAATTTTTATAGCTAAATAAAATGACCTAACATTACTACAGTTTAAAAACCGGAATACTCATTGCTTTTTGCATACATTCGATGCAAGTTCTTCCGTATCGCATTTACTCCCACTTTGTTTTGTGATTCACATTATTCCATTTCCAATATTTTAATACTTTCATTATAGGAAGTCATTTACTACGTCCTCATACAATTCTAATTCGTACCATTTGAATACATCGTCATTTACCTGTATTATTATGCCCTGTGTATTCAATTCAATTCTAATGATAACTTTTACAATTAAAATGCTTGTATCCTGATTATACACTTGATGCATAAAAATAGTATCCAAACCTACTCTTAAGAAAATAATAACTTCATCATTCACACAGTAATCATACAAATACAAAAAATAAAATATTTCTGCTTGAGCTTGCTCGTAAAAACATTTGGAATATTACAAGACTCATACAGCAGTACACACTTCATCAGTTCAAAATGGAAGCTCATTACTAAACAAGGAGAAGTAAAAGAAATTCCCTAAATTCGCTTGTGAAAGGAGCACAAGACATCTATACAGATTATAGAACCTATAATAATTATATACGAATAATAAACGCAATTGGGCAAAATCACACTTATAATGGAATAGTATTATACAAGTGTAAGTGTAACTGCTGGTAGTATTTGTGCTCGTAATGAGTTCAGCGTTTCCATTGATGACTGCAATATTTATTTATATAATCGTTACGATGCATGTGCTAAAATGAACGTTAAATTTCTTTGTGAAAAATGAAAAGTGAACAAGAAGGATTGACAGTGAATGAGATCTGATATTCTAAGCGTCTCTGTGTGGGGTACGCCACATTAGGTGGTCTTGGTCATTGAGTCTCTCTCTCTTTACTCTCTCTCTCTATACCAGCACACCTTTCTCAATGCTCATTTGTGCGATAATGTTGACTAATGAGTAACTGTGCACGATGAAATGCCTCAATCGTTTTCTTAAAAGATTGCTAAACATTCTCAACTCAACTATCTCCATGTATTTATATCACACACAAACAGTTTTTCGTCCAATAATGCTTGCTTAAGTAAGCAGATACCATATATATAGGTATATTTATTATTATAACACTAAAATATTATGGATCTGTAACATTTTTGTACCAATACACACAAAATTGAAAAATATACAGTACCATTGCCAATTTAAATACAGACTATGTCCTATTGCAGTATTTAACTAGGTGTGTAAGTACAAAAGTTGTTGCATCACGTAATAAAATTATTCTGTATACTATTTTTGTAAGTAAAGAGTAATATTTGCTTTATGTAATGCACAGGAATATTTCTATAAGGAGAAATGTTCGAGTGTAAAAAAAGCATACATTTTGCTTATTATGGCATTACGCATGCAATGCGAATGGGTTTATCGTAGAATGACAATGACATAACTACAAACTGCACTTTTAACTATTATACGTTGATGTGTACTAATTTTAATATTATAAGGTTCTAATGGATATAGAACGTTGTCCGAGGTTTGATCTCTGCTTGCTAAGTTAAATCATTCCTTTTATATGTTCTTGCAAACAAAACTTTTTCAGACAGGTTTTGGATTTTCTTAACTATTTATTCATTTTTTCTAATAGAAGCAACACAAAGACTCCAATGATTGATTTATGGTTTTCAATAAGAGTTTTCAATAATTTTGCCCTTTTTACCAGTATTTATTTTTCCTTGACTAAAAATTTTCGTAAATATATGCTCTTTGGCCATTCAGAGAAAATAATATTGTTTCAGAATTCCGTAATACAGTAGTGCTCTAATAAGTGCCAGGAAAGAAAAAATTGTCAAACTGAAGTAAACAAAAAATATTTTAATGTATTACAACGAGAAAGATTTGCAGAGAGTAAGTAAGATTGAAGTTTCTTTAGTAAGAAGAGTCACAAAAACAATGAGTTCATATTTGACTCAATTTCCGGTATCACGATGAGAAAATCTCATTCTTTGATTTTAAATGAAATGCGATGACATAATATTGATCAGTTTAGGTAGATTAGTTTTTGCTACATAAATTCTGTCGCTGTAAAAACTGTGGAGTCCTTTTAATATATAATGCAAATACACAATTATAACTTATAGGGCTTAAAATTGGAGTTGTTTATGTATAAGGGAATTCTTGTGAAATTACGACATAGCATCATAATGCAGTCATAATCATCAATAAATTAAACCATTCAACTGTCTTTCTCTGTTTCAACATAATAATCAGGAAATGAAATTCTTTTAAGGAACAGATCACTTATCACTTAAAATCTGCTTGTTGGTTTTGTTCTATGGATCAAATCGTCAATAGTATAAAACATTGTTTAAACTGTTGCTTGAATGTACATTATAATATAGGCTCTTACTTATTAAACTGTAATCCAACATACAAGATTAGTATTGCATAACACGTAAGTATTTATTAAAGCTTAAATCCCCGTTTATTTTTTATTGTCTTGCTGTAAACCAGTTTTCCTAAAGTATAATGCAGATGTATGGCATATCTGTGTTCTCATTACAAACAAAGAAATCAGTTGACTAAATGTAATCCTATTTTGCATGCCTATATGATTTTTCTCACTAGGAGAAACTGTTCTATTCATTTCAAACACATACATGTATAAAGATATTACAGTATTTAAATTTTTGAAACTTTCTTAATCAAAATTATCCAAAATTCATTAAAAATTCATCAATTTTTTAAACTTAAGCAAGGTTAATCCTCAAATATTTACAAATAAGTTGCAGAAAAGTAGTACTCCCAAAAAATTGTTCTATATGATTTTACACAGCCATTTGCTACGTATATTAAACCTAAACCCCAGCTCAATTACATAGTCGTTACCTTATAAAATTATTTCTGTTAGCAATTTGCATTGGAAACACTATAGACCTTAATTAACGGCCGGAAATAAAAAGGTTCATTTATATATCACGGTCTGACACAGCTTACACAATAATTATGACTCTTTGTTTTTAATCACTTCATTTGTTAATCTGCCTTGGTACCTTAACAAGCGCTTCATTATGTATTCTCTTAAATATATCACATAAAAAATATTCTTCTACCTTAGATTTTTTAGAATCGATCTGTTTTCTTATAAAGTAAGGCAAGGATTAAATAATAATTATTATAGCAGCTGTATATACTCACACTTTCATTGACAGACCTCCATTTCTACATAGAGGCAACGCTGTCAGATTGTACATATTAATACTACCGCATCATATTTTTCATTGTTGAGGCTGTACTATAAGTGTAGGCATATAAAAAGTTGATGGAATCCTTTGTAAAAATATTCTAAAGGATTAGTATGGCATCACTAATAGACTTATTGACTTGTGAACATTGAAAATGATTAGGTGGTGAGAGCCGAGTCGTTTGTAGGTAGGTCAAAGTGTAAGATCAAGCTTAATAACGCACAATGAGCTAATAAGATGACAGCTAGCACCTTCAGGCTGTATATAATTCTGCCTATAACAATATAATTTAATCCTGCTGCTGATATGCGATGGACATTTGCGATTACATTTAGAATAATGACTGCGTTGCATTGTGCACTTCACTTCACCCTCACGGTTCTGCCTTATATAATAAACACATCACGAATCACGACATCCAACCATTAAAGTTTTATCGGCAAAATAAATATACCTATGGTATATACAGTCTGCATTACATTTCTTTCTTTCTGTAACATTTTCTTTAACAATGAAAATGATACACGTAATAGTTTTTCTACAAGAAAGTATTTAGTGAAACCTCAGCCTAAATAATATAAGTTTAATTCTTCCCTTAAGCTAAAAAGGTGTCTCTACCATCCTTTTAGTCCATTACAAATGTATTTTCAGAGCAAATAATTGTTTTTTGTAATTATAAGGGACAAAAACGCCAATTGAGTCTATACATGTAAAGATTACCACCTATAGGGCATAAAATTGCAAAGGGTAACCAATAATACTACTACGATTAGAAATATTGCGTGAATTGGTGTAAAATGATTTGATGGTTCATAACAAATGTTATAGTAAGTCACACAACTCAACATTTTTAGTATTCATGTTGTTATGCGATGATTTGATAGGCTAAGGTCACCATATCTCTAATTTACCCTGTATAAAACAAAGAGACAAGCATTAATAGTTCTATAGTACACAAAATAGTACACTAGGTATATTATACGCTCGAAGGAGCAAACTGAACTTTGTTAAAATAATACTTATTTTTCTATGTTAAGAAATTCCTTCACGATCTAGTCTAATTTTCGTGCTAATAGAATTTTCCAACTGCACCGTTTATGCAAAATGTGTAACAATCTTTTACTTGTTACATGAGAATCCATGCATTTTGCTATACTTATATAATATACATATACGCAACTCTCCATGAAATTGTACAATATACATCTTGTATGACATAATTCACAGTTCTCTCGTTCGTTTTTAATGTGAACACTATTTAGTGTGCATGTAGTACATTGCATTTACTTATTACAAACAAACACTAATAATTTATTTGTCTCAGACCGCACTAAGATATGCCAGCACGAACATCCCAACAACAGTTTAAACGAATAATTGTTATTTCCACATACAACTTTTATCATTTCTGCGCTTTGCAGCGTATAATCTGAGTAAAGGACTCATATCATTCTATTCCAGCACCAAGAAGTGTATAAGTCAACTTTTATACAATGGAAAGCGTTTATGACTGCAAAATGACTGTAGGAAATTTTGTACAAGGAGTTGAGGTGTTATTACTCAATGCACGCACACACACAATACCTTTTACTTATATAGGCATAGTAAATACACTCTACCTATCTTATAACGATATAAAATTATATTTCTGTGTAAATTAGAGTTTAATTTGCAATTGGTCTTGTTATATAACGACTTGAGCTAAATGTACAATTTACATTTTACTTTTAACAGGAATACCTGTACAATTTAGATTCTTTACACCTTAATGCTCTAACATTGCAGAGATTGTACACAATATGCAAGTGTAAAATGTAGGAATAGCAATGGCAGTATTAACTACGTGTGAAACTGACAAAGGAAATGGTCGGAAATAATTAATGGCAATCACACTGGCTGGATTACACAAATTGTAACAGTGGTGAAGGTATTTTTACATTTTACTTTTGCATTTATACGATTTATATAGATCAAATTGCACACACGAGAGTAAAAAACGACTAGTGGTAATAATACAATGGGTGCAATTGTCAACTGCCTTTTGCTGTGTATGTAATCTAGAGTGTCCGTTGTCGTCGCGAAATATATATCTGCAAAATTGCATCATTTGCATCTGCGTTTCCCCTGTGAGTCTGTGTAAATGTAAAATAAGTATTAAGTACACGCAATGACACAGAGAGACACAAAGAGAAGAATAGATGTGCAATGCCTATATGCACAACTAGTTATAAATAGATTACTAAACTGGACTTGTCACTTAACACGTGTTAAATCATTACAACTGTTTATTTTTCCTGTTTGCAATTTTTATACCTATATAATACTCACGCATGTGAAGACAGGTACCTGGTTGCTCTGAAATCTCTTGTATGTATACTACAAAAATTTCTTTGTATTTAATATTGACTGAAATAATTTTATGCACCTTGTGAATTTATTTAGGTAATAATGCAGACTTTTACTTGTTATTTCCTTCAATTCCTTCCTATTTTCTTTTGTGGTGGTAAAAAGTAAAAACATTAATTAGTATATATGATTGCCTATACTTATCTTATGTAATATACATCTGAACTGTATGAGTATACGTGTAATTTCCGTAAAACTATAAAACATTGAAGTTTAACCTATATCACACTTTACAATGTAATAATGAGTTATCTCTGAGCTGATTACAATGTGTTGAATAAAAACATGGCGAATTTTCTTTGAAGGGATTCGCTGGGATTTGTTAGAGATTGTAAATCTCGTGTAATTGTTGGAATACTCATTAAAATTACGTTTTATGCAATTTGTGTGCTTGAGGTAGACTTTGAAGCGGAATTAATACACGAGAGATGAAAATGAAAGAGGAAAAGATCTGATACGATACGGTGTCGG
>JABASD010000239.1:0-96426 GCA_019776165.1 Pogonognathellus flavescens | reverse complement strand
CAATGTAAATGTTTCTTTTATTTGAGAAAGATTCAGATAAATTAAAAAAGCTAAAAGTGTGTATTTCTACAAACATACATACGTGTATGTACACTGTGTACATAGTACTGCACACGCATTGCAAGCAGTTAGCGAGCAACAAAATGTTTATACCTGAAATGGTCAGTCGCGGTCACTCACATACCTTTTTACGACTTAGCTTTACCCTTTCCCAAACTCTATTGTTCTCCGGCTGCCGAGCTAACATAAAGCGGTCGGATTAAAACATTGCCGTAGGAATAATCAACCACTGAAATATGCTGGCAATTAAAACAAGAATAAAATTGTTTTCGAATAACTCGATATTTTTAACATTATTTTGTCTTCTGGCATTTAAACGCAACATTTATTACATGATCCACATGAAGGTCAACATTTTCAATGCAAACGTATTTAAAAATTATAGCATTCACGCATTCCTCCTACAAAAAGAAGAACATTTGCAAGATGAACTTCATAAATCTATAATACTGGCATGAATTACATGCTGTGAACACAAGGCAGGTATACATTTGAATTTTTACAATCTAAATAAAAGATACATTCTGTTGAATTCGTGTTAAAGAATGCTTAGGTTGTTCCCCTAAGGTTATTTAACGCACAAATGAATTACGAACTCTTCCACTATTAATAATTCGACTACACATGCATGTATGAGTGAATACTCTACACACTCACTCGGAAGAACCATGCATAAAATAATACAAAACACATACTGGGAATGTGAAAATTCGAAGTTAGTAAAAAGGAAGGACGCTTGAACCGAGAAATGATATTATGATGATCGTATGTTATGTACATTAGAAGTATTTCTCGTCCGTCTCCGTATGCAAATCCGTTGCATGCGTCACTGTCATTATAAACTGATAAGAATAGAGTTGACTGTGTAAGTGTTAGCTTGCATGCGATCACCGAGCAAAATGCAAAGTAATGTAATATAATATAATAGTAATGCGATTTGGTAACTTGTACGAGTTGTGCTCAGTCCGTCATTCATTTCCCAATGCAATGTAATCCTAACTACAGTTTATATCCAAGTAAATAGTAACAAACTGTGTAGTAGCCATAGAAATAGTATGCAAAGCTAATAGAGACAATAATATAGTCACACATTCTATCCATTTTATATTAACTAATATAATACTGCTATGTAACACCACTAATAATAAGTATTATACCAACCCGGCAACTGTTCTACATATTACCAAGTGTATTATGTCTATGAGCGAATTGAGAACAAAGTAAACTAGGAGGAACGACAGGCAAAGTTCATTGTTCAACATGGCAAACCTTAGACCAAATAAATATTCACACAATATTATATACATAGAAACTGTATGGCTAATTTATAGTAGGTCTTTTTGTGTTATACGTTCGCATAATACAAGCTACATGCATTGCATGCGTATTTATGTTCAGCTTTAGCAATTTAATTCAATAATGTCCTCTGAACTGTGTTCATTAAAGTATGGAAGGGATATTGCAATGGATGTTTGTCTCTTGCGATTGTTATTGTCGTTGCCCATTTCTCTGTGCACATTCATATAATGTAAAACAGGAGTCAAATCATACCTTAGCACCTAACTGGTCTTTGTGGCTCGCAAAGAAATAAGTAGAACACCGAAATCGTGATGTGTGTACCTATTGCTACTTATATACATTGTGTGTGTTTCTAACAGGAGGAATGTGAATGGTGGCTATTACTATCACGACCCTGTATATTGTGAGTAGTATACATGTATAGTTGAAATTGTACGTGGGGCACACATAATATTATTATTACCACTAGAGAGATTGAACATGTGGGACACTCACGAAAGGTACACAGACCACAGCAGCAGTAGAGCACACAATAAATAAATATATACAGGTATACTTTATGACCCGGGCGTGTTTGGCTTTTCGTTTAGTTAGTAGTTTAGTCGAAAAGCGTTATAATAATGTAGCTTTATTAAGCTCAAGTCTCTGGTAACATTGATACATTAGCCAGCCATGGAGTTTACGTAGAGTGCTTCTGGTAGTGCCCACCAGACTGTTTATCATTTTAAACCATCAAGTATATTCTGCATACTACCTTGTAGCTGTGAATGTAATTTTGTTAATTTATCGATAAACTTACACGATACGTCTCATTAACCCAGAAATATTTTTGAGGAAGATTTTTTCGCCCTAATTCTATTTTTAAACTGAATCCCATGCATGCAGCATGAAATCATTATCTTTAGGAAATCAACAGAAGGATAAAACGAACGTGTTGTGGGGATGTTTCCAAACGTTGTACAAATTTTCACTTCGGGTACTTACTCCACTCACTGTGGTTAACTGTGGAAAATGGTTGTAGCAGCAATTTAATTGTGTGTGGTAAAGTGTAACATTTAGTTTCCAACAATAGTTCTGGGAAATAAACAAGATCAAACTGCACAGTGCTATAAGAATCATGCATGTTTCACAGTTATAATAAATAAATGCAATTAGTAATTAGCAGCATGAGCAAGGTATTAGAGAAAGCTTTCTCAACACTTTTTCTATGCGGTTGAATAAAACCTACTGCAATTATCATTATTATTATTGCCTAGCTCAGCGCGATTATTATTGCAAGCACTTTATAATATTTGCGGTTAAGCTTTAATTGTTCTTCAAAACCTCAATAACGTCATTGCAATTCAAAGGCTAATGTTAAAAGGAATTCTAAAAAACCTCAGTGGTGCCGTCAACCAGAAGTGCTAATTTATTAAGCACTTAAAACATTTCATAATATTTTAAAAGTCTATGCGACTTAGTCTGTAATCTCTTCTCCGCTTAATTTCTATTTCTAGTGTGCCCCTATGTAATGCGGCTTAAAATGCATTACACTTTTCACAACTCTACCACAAACTTGGTTAAAGTCTATGCATTCTATTTACAGTCGCGTTGCATCTTGTTCGTAAAACCGCATTGTAATGATTACCTATAGATGGTTTTAGTATGTAACGTGCATACTGCCAGTGTTACGTGTATGAAAACAATAAGACAGAAGGATAAAACGGAGATTGCATATACATGAACTGAACTAGACCTGTGTGTATTGCATCGTGAAGTTTCTTTGTACAGTAATGCAATTAGACATTCATTTTGTAATGGAAAGATTGTGGTGTGTATTGCACCGCTGGAGCTTGGAGAGTCGGAATAGACTTAAATTCAATAATCGACTGTCGATGAGAGGTTTCCTCGTTAGTTTGTCTGAGTCATTCATTCAGTTAGAGCAAATCAGTTAATTTTCTCTTTTGCTTTCTCCCGGTTGCGGGCCGAAAAGGTAGGCGGGTGAAGGCAGAAGCACGGGAGACAGAGACAGACACAACAGATACGGATAAGAACACAAAATAGGATTTACGGTTAAACTCGCCAAGACGTTTCTCTCAGTGCTTCTTCAACGCCCTTTTGACCCAATTAGAATTAGTTCAACAACTGCACTACACTAAGCCCTGTTTGTCTTCAGGGACTAGAGATTTCCCGAATAAAACTGAACGGAAGAATAACGGACGGAAAACGAAGCAAAGAGCAATGGAGAGAGAGAGAGAGAGAGAGGATATTTTTAGTTTATTTCTTCTGTTGCTCGTGATACACATTTCGGCTGACTGAGAGTTATACCTGAGTCTGAGAGTGGAAGAAGACTTCAGATATACGCAAGACTTGTGTTGTGGGAACCACAACATACTCATATTATACTTTTACTCTTCTCCTCCAGTTCTTTACAACTGAATTACAAATCTTACTCTACAGCTTACCAAACAAAACACAGACAATCTCGTTATGATTTACTCGTACGCTTTACTAGAATATTACGGCTATAATAAAATATATATGTCTTATTCCTCTGCCTAAAAACAAAGTTGCTATAGTCGGTTAAAGGCACTTGATACTTCTTTATATATAAAGTCGTTTAGCAACACATTTCTATAGTGTAGCCGCTACTCTCACGCGCAATAGTTTCCTTTCTGATTAAATTTTAAATTGAGAGTCAAATCTAATACACAAGAGTCGTCACATACACACAAAGCTGTGCAAATGAACTCTCATACCTAAACTCTCTTTTATTTCTGTAGCTCGAGATGAACGTCCCTAGAACGTAATTAGAAGAAAACAATGTTGTGACAAAATGGAAGCTTGTCGCATTAGCTTCACAACCACCCATGTTGTATTTCATAAAATAATCTGACGTTTATAGAGCACTTTCTCAACCAACTTCTTTCCTATATACGAGAAATTAAATCGTCTATACACAATGCACATAGCAGCTAATGATGAATGACAAAATTCTTATATTGTTATTACTTTTTACTTAGCTCACACTACCAGACCTACTACTTTATGCGTATAGCTATATATTTACAGATTCTTCTCAAGTATATAACACTATCAGTACCAGCATGGCACTCACTAGGCTAATTAAAGCTAAAATGCAACCTTATAACAGCCCACTTAAATGCATAAATAAACAGGGAACTAAATCTGATGTCATGCAAACTCTCTTGTCAACAATCACATTATAGAATTATCTATTGCAATTATTAATACCTTAAGCATTAGACTTCCCGCAGTTGAAACCAATTTTTTTTAGACTCATATATTTTCTATATAAGGTTATTAAAAAATTAGCATGGACTGCATTCAGACAAACTTTATGATAATTACATTTTTTGGAGCTTATAGAAATCAATCACATACATTTTGAAATTTTAATTTGTAAGTAACTAATCTTATACTCTCTTGTAGAACTTGAAACGCTCTTGAAGAATATGAAACACACTTTACATAGAAATTGAATATAATTAACATGAATGCAGTCCATGTTAATTTGTTACCCCCCTTTATGAAAACACTATAGTATTTGTGTTTCTGTTTATAATTTGTCTGAGAGATTATGATAGTAGAGCACAATAGTACAGACGATTATATACAAAAATGGTTATGGAATAGACTAGTCTGTTGGCGAAGCAATAATATTATTATGAAGCTGATGTGCAACTACGACAACAGATTATGTCTATAGTAGTGTCTACGTGTAGTTATAATTTGTGCTGACTTGGTTGGATGGTAGGTAAGAGGGAAGATAAAGTCAGTTTTGTTTGCACATAAACATCAAGCATGTCATTACACGAATGTCGCTACTCTGCCAGCCGAAAACTGTCTAGGAGGTAGTTGTAAATGGGATGCGATGGAGCAAATAGTTGTGCAGGCCAAGGTGGCTGAATTTATGTATTTATTCATTTACTTTATGATGATATGCACAAATATCTGGTGGAAATGGGTCGTTATAGTCGTAAATGCTGCAAGTGTGTGAAGGAGGACATTAGGCGACAAGCGATCTTCATGCACGTGCATGACACACCATCATCATCCACAACCAGCAAAAACACTATGTGTCTTGACGTTAGTTCAGTAGATTTTAATGTGAGTCACAATGCCTTGTTTGTCCTGTCATCTCATCATGCTCATCCTGTCATATTACGTATGTGATGGATAGTTGAAATGAACGTGTGGGCTGTATACTGTTTCATCGTCGTGTAAACCACAATCTCATGCATGTAATTTTCTCATCGAATCTTATATTACTTCTGATGATGACGGATTCACAATCACAATGACATTCGCCTAACTTTTCTACTATCAATCAATAAATTATTATCTTCTTGTTTATCTTGTTCTATAATTCTCAAATATTTCCCTGTGGTAAATGCATGTGATAAAATAAAGATGTGATAATAATTTATCAGGCATTACATTATGTCAAGTTTAACTTTTATATGTAAAAGTAAAATTATTTTTCCTGTAGAAGCAAAGTTTTGCCAGGAAAGTGCAAATAAAAGTGTGTGGTGATAAAAGGATGGTAAATGTAATAGTTGTAAACCGGGAGGTTTTGTGTGTCTCATAGGAGGATTGTGTTGGAAAGCAAATGTAAAGGTGCATAGACGCCACACAAAGCCTGTTAAAGCGACTAAATGGAGCAATAAGTTAAGTAAGCTAAGTTGAATGATAACAGGAGGAAGAAGCCATGGGAATCAGAGAACTGAGTGAGTCGCTTCCGTTTACATCTAATCATTTCCTCTGCGGTGGAGTGCAACTCGTATACGCATCAGCAGCAAAGTACTCATGATATTATTAACAATCATTTTGAAAGAGCACTTACTAATGTAAGTAATGTAGCTGGAAAACCCCAATATGAGGTAATGCTATAGAAAGGAATGGCAGCATTTCCTTATACTGCTAAATAATCCGAGAATCACGTTCATCATAATAGGTAAGTACATAATATCAACCTCAAACACTTCAAGACTCTTGTTACCTTATGTTTGCAAGCACTTGCATAAATGTACACGTAATTATTGATAAGTTCCTATTATTATGCTACTGCCACACCGCACCAACTTTAAAATATACGTGCAATTTCATAACGAGGATTAATTTCCTGGAAATAAGTGCATACTATTCGCACTTCTGGCTTTAATGATCTTCTCCAGGGTCTGACCATAATCTTTAATCCTTCTCTCTAAATGTTCAAGGACCCCTTCATTAATACACATGGATATACATTGCAAAAGTTTTAAACATTTAATAAAGTCAATTTTTATACTAAACTTCTGCTAACATTTCAAGAAATATGAAAATTGCATCTATGCCAACAATAATGTTGTGCAAAAACTTCCCAGTTATTGCCAGTAGCAAATAGCAAAGAATTCACGGGTTACTACCATTCTTCGTTGTAGTATTTATTGTACAGATAATAAGTAAAACTATTTATATTGTTAAAATGATACTTACAAGAAATCCAGACGATTCCAAAACGTGTTGGCATCAGATGCACACAATCGGATTGTAATTTTGATGGTTCTGAAATAAAATACAAAGGATTATTGTCATTTTGTTTGTCAACAAAAATGAAAAATTGTATATGGGATTAAATTAGGCAATGATCGAAAGAATATATAATTTGTATCTGTCCATTTACATACTATGTTAACACAATTATTTGTTAAGAATGGCGTATTAAGTAGGTAGGTGAGTGTCGATTGAGTCGAAGCGCTTTCAGACCTTTTGAAATACCAATAATATTATTTCACTTTCATCCCACAATATGTCAGTTTCCGTACAAAATGTTTTTCATTCTACCTACACAAGTTGTTCAACAAAGCAAAACAATTCTCCAACAAACCTACAACTTTCTTAACATTTTCAGTCATAGATGCATGCATATAATAAATTGTTGTGACATTTCGTAATACAAAAGAAAGTATCTGGTGAACAAGACTAGTTCGACTCTTAAAACTCTTACTTAACTTAATAGAATTTCTTCCAAGAGAAAGAAAGTGACAAAAATAGACTACCCAAGACATTCAGTCATTAACAAAAGAACTCAAAGCATATTATAACTACTCTGTAAATAGGAATAATGTGAATGTAAGATGTGTTAAAGATAAGTACAAGGAGCACGGCATCACGAAGTCAGCGGCATGTCATGCCGCCATTGTCGTGTATGGAGTGAAAGTGAGAACTTAAGCAGATTGAGTATAAACACACATAAAATAAATTCAACCTACTTTCAAACTTTCATTTTCTAACTTAATCAACGCTTTTTCCTTTTTCTACACACCCCTTTCAACTACTTCTCTAATAATAAGGTAATACCAAGCAATAATAACGCAAACATTAATATCAAAGGGAAAACTTTTAAACAGAGGATTTAAATAGTCCATATTCTCAAACGAAACAGAAATCACCATTTGCTAAGCCTACGGCAACTGTATTAACAAAATAATCTAACTGGTAATATACCCACTGAAGAGTTTACTTATTATCTAATAACTGACCATGTAAATTTATATTTAGTCAGTGTACGATTTGGAATTAACTTGGAATGACCGTAAAAGTGTTTTAGTAGGATTGTGACAATATATGAGGCGTGGACAATATAATCCAAGTGCGGACACAAAGTGTTAGAAGTTGTACTTGCCCTCTACACTTGTAGTGTTTGAAAGTGTAATGTAGGTAAGATAATGTGGAACAGCTAGACGAAATGACATTGCAACTGCAATAACAATAAGTGTTGTAATTGAATGCAATAAGGTGCACTGTAATGGCACAATTGTAGGGCTGTATGACATTAGCCCTATTACGTTTATTAGCAGTAGCCACTTTTACTACATCGACTAGTAGTCGTAGCAGTTATCAATGTTTTTCATCAGGGCGAAGAGAGAGAGAGAGTCTTTTTAACATTGGCACTTACAATCTCATCGGCAGACAAAATTTTATGCATTAATTTTCACCGTGGAGTGTTTCCAAGAAGTTGGCGCCTGTCCTAATGGTCTTTTATGCTTTATCTTTTCATTTACATTAGTTTCTCATCGTAGCCGACTCTTATTTACAATTAAATGTGTAAATAGCAGTACCTAGTGCATATTAAGGTGCAATGCGCACAACAGACTTCACATACATAGGTAGAGACCCGTATATTAAGTACATACAATTAATATCAAGTAAGTATTAAACGAACTTCGACTTGTTTTCTTGCCCTTCTTCCAATTACATGAATGGAAATATTGCAAATCAGAAGTTAGAAAACAAAGTGTAAATCATCAAAGATTAACTAATTTTGGATGTGCATATACAAAAGAAAGAGAGAGATGCCAAAAACCCGTTTACTTAATAGCAGAGAAGAACCTAATAAGCTTTCGTCGTAGTAATATATACACAACTATATGGTCTGTGTATAGTAGTAGCAGATTCAAACCCCCTACAGCTTACACTTGAGAAGTTTCAGAGAATGATGCCATAGTCGTGTAAGAAGAAGTGCAAGCGTTTTTGTGCCATTCTCTCCCTACATGCATATAATGTACTGTGAGTTGCAACCTAATAATTTTATACAGTGAAATGTAAATGCAACAACACAAGTGAGTGTCGCGTATGCGTTTACCAACTAATAGTATAATGAATGTGTGTGGGTCCATGAGTTTCCTTTCCTTTCCTATTGAGCGTGTGTAGTTACATCGTAAAATGCATAAATCTTCGAGAACAATACAACTCTAATTTCTTAGTCTTTATTCATAAAATGGAAATTACAGCAGAGTTGAGTTAAGACGGCCAAACTCCGCATGTACACCACTCAAAGTTCAAACATGAAAAAGATAAACTCTATAAATCTGGTTGACTGTACTGTAAGTTGCTCTCGTACAGCGAATAAACACAAAATAGTACTGTGAGCAGCTTAAGACCTTATTATATATTGTAATGGTATAGTTATTACAGTAAGGCTTAAAGGTATCTACAACATGAACTGCAACTGCATGAGGATTATACTACAAACGAACCGAAAGTACTCTTTGTTGTTACCCACTTCATTTTCGTACATTAGGAGTATTCACATCATTAACAAACTTCCTCACTATTATGTTTTCCTATAACATTGCGCACACAATTCCCACATAGTTTTGCATTTAAATATTTACTACACTGTTACTCTCATTGTTTAGATACGATTTTCATTGAGACGAATAATTCATTTTACGTACTAAAGTAACCAAATGTATACCTTACACTTCATAAATATTCTGCATCAGCGAAATGCATGCAGTATTGATTTTTTACACGGTAGGTACAGGTTATGTACACGTGCTTGATATTTGCACACTTGAAAATACCAGTACAGAAAGTAATAAAATGTTTTGTGTCATATTATAGTCAGTAGAATAGGATTAACTGTCAAATATGTATAAATGCAGATTTTGCAGAAGCAACAAAGAGGAAAGAGATTGACACCAGAAGAGTTCATATTTCAAGTCTGATAATTTGACACAGAAAACGCTTTATTGAACATTATTGTTTTTATATTCATATCCTCTGTACACAGGAATGCATAATTAATTAGGAATGCAAGGATTATTATATGTACGCAGACACACAGCAGAGAATAAAGCTCAATTAAGGCGATTTAATGGATATAAACGTAGACACCGGACAGAATTACTAAATTCAATAAAAGTAGCGAGAGAGTAGCGCGTCGTTGTTGACGAGCGACAGAAAATCTATATTGCTCAAATAAGAGCAGAAAATGTTCAGGACGGAAATTCGTTACGCCCTGCCCTTGCATTGCAATAGAATCAAATGTGAAATGAGCCAAGCATGTCATATTTGCGTCACGCCTACGAATTTCCAGTCTTACACTCCTAGCCGACCAACTTCCTCTTGGACCCTAACAATTCACACAATTTACATCAAAAAGTCATGTAGAGACGAAAGGAAAAATGATATTGAAAACAGGGACAGTGTGTAATTAACTTTTTCGTATTATTATTGCAGAATTCTCAGGCCAAAGCCATTACAACGCCTAAATCGTTGATTTGTGTTTTTGAAAAATTCGAATCATGAATAATACCATAATTAACCAGAATATAACTGCATATATTAGTATTTTATATATCTGTTCACTACAATAATGATATCACACAGTAATAAATCTGTCACAACAAAGACTGTAAAATTATAGCCATTGAGATTCATTTCCTTTGCAATTTGGTGTTGTTGCAGTATTGCGTTTCTACTAATTTGGTTACACGCCTTGTACGAGCACGAGTCGTATAGGTGGCTAAAATGCAATGAGATCAAAGCAAATAAAAGTTGGACTCGCAGTGCATTTAAATATTGGGAATGGTATTTTTATCGAAGTATCTCACTCACACAGAGCTGCAGAGCTCCACACACAAGTGAAATGAGGAAGCATTAAAGTAGAAAAATTCGAAGGGGAGCCGAAAACACAATAAGATGGAAAAACTGATGCGACACGTTGTGAATGCATGCATGAATGTGTTTGACTGTAGTGTGGTCGTTTTCTGTGTTGCAGTAACTTAATGTGGACGTTGTGGCTTTCTCATATGTTTTCGGTTTTCTTATTCATCTCTTGGATGTCCTGTCTAGAGTCTCCTATTTGTCAGTTTGTATGCGGTAATGTTGCACAGGAATCGAATCTTCTGTATCGACGACGACAATACAGATATGTAAGAAACTACAGCAGCAGCAATGGAAACAGGAAGAAGCGGCGGGTATTCCAAGTAATATAAGAGAAAGCTCATAAAATTGCATGTACTTCTACAAGCATTTGAAACGCTCTCGTATATATAACATGTAGAACACAGAAGTTATATAAATAGATGTGGTTTACACACAGGAATAATGGGTATATATTGCTGGGTTCTGTATTCCGACAGACGGAGCTTAGAGTGAGTGACTGAGCCGGACGGGATTCAATGAAATTCCGCTAAGCAAAGACAATAGGAGTCTATACAGTGCAGAATTGTGGTGAAGTTAAGAGCAATGGTTTGTTCTGACAAAAACAAAAGATCTGCTGAATCCAGCCAGAGACGAGTCAAAGGAAAACGTTTCACTGCCACAGTACAGTTATACAGGCTCCATTTGACTTCTCTTGTCTTATCCTTCACTTGCTTACATTTCGCATTCCATATCTTTACAAAAGTGATGCTGTTCAATTGCACAGTGCAATTTGCACAACACAAAGTGCAACTACTGTATGTATTGCCTCATGTATGCGTATCCGTTGTGTCCTCCCCTTAATTCTTTCTTTTTCCTTTCTCAATAATATTAGGTACTACATAAAAGCAGAACTACACACTCAACTGCAACACAACAACAGCCAAAGGTCGCCCGGTTCTTTGACTCTGTGAAATTTTATTTCTTTTATTCTCATCCCACACGGTGGTTTGTATTTTTATCTATTCAAATTTCATGTATTTATTTGACTGCATTAAACTTTCGAGAGAATGCGAGCTAGAAATCATGCAAAAACAGTCAGTTGTGTAGCTCCTCACTTAAATTTTTCCCACTTTCTTTACTATCTCATGTACAAAGGAGGAAAATACACAGGTATTGGTATTACATCCTTTTGATACTGTAGTGCCTACTACCAGGAGAATTTATTACTAGAGTAGTAGCATGGAAAAATATTATTATATCCCATTGGCCGAATTTAAAGGAGAAATGAGGGTTTGAAAGAAAGCATGCAGTAAAGATATAAAGGAGAATTACACGACAAGAAAACTGAATGAGTTAGTATTAGAAGTGCTATGTGTTTTTGAATATCTGTGCTAAACCAAAAGAAAGAAAGTTTTGTTCCAATTCACGTGCAATACGAAACGGTGCTCCTCCGACTATAATAATGCTGGTAGTAAAACGCCCAGTAGAAAAGTAATGTACAACCCATATACTATAATGTAGCTAAGTAAGTCGAATGCTATTTACTATATTGAAAGTATCCACGTATGTGATATCAAGGCGGAATATTTCAGCTTAGTTCAACTTGCTTGGCTTCAGTTGGCCATCACCAAAAGGAAGCAATCTTGCCAAGACACAAAAACAAAATCGATCGACTGACTTCAATCTGTTTTCTTAAGACCGTCCCGTTTCTTTACTTCCAAGTTAAGTATCTATACTTTACTTGTCTCTAATACCTTCACAAAAAATTTATATGTTTACACGGCTGTCAGTCAAATCCCAATCAATCTACACACACACAGATATCCATAGGTCTACGCATTTGCATTAAATAATTAACTTTTCCAGGAAAAATAATTCTTCCTGTACGTTTTAGCACGTTCTGTTTGCCTTCATCATCATTAGACAACACAAACCAAAAAAAAATACAATATCAATCAAAAATGGTAATAAAACATTCTCTTTTCCCTTCAATGGTGTCTCATTATGATGCTAGCGATCAAGATCATGAAGAAATTCATCAATTAAATCCATCTTAAAACTTTATGGAGTTACGAACAGACAGACAGACACAGAGTTTCTACACAAACATCTACGACGGTTAATAATGATTTTCCTTCTGGATGTTTACCAGTTTCATTGTGAACAAGAATAGAACAATGTTTTGTTAAGGGTTACATTTGTACGGAACTCTAAACAGAAAATAAGATAAAATGCTAAATTGTAGGTTAGTAACCTTTTAGTTTGTAGCCGTTTTAAAAAAATCAGACTTGCTGCCAATAAAATTAAGACGGAACACATATATGTAGCATTATTTTTTTTTGAAAATTGATGTATGATTTATCAAATACTGTTGTAGCCTTAATGTCGTTTACTTATATAATATAATATGAGATTCATTCTGATTACATGAGGAGTGGTTGCAACCAGGTATGTAAAATGTAACTGCCTGTAGGTTTCTGTATTTGTTGCGTGTTTAGCTTTACTGGAACTTTAGATATATTTAAAAAAAACTTGCTAGCACAGTTTTTGTAACATGCATGACTTACGATAAGGCTATAAATTTTTTCTATATTTTGCACTTTTAAGTGGATCGTGTGTAAAATATTTTTACAGACAAATAAAAATTTCATTCTCAGTCCCGTCCGTTTTTTCTTCATCAGCTTTTCATTGACTAACCTAATTTTGTTTCAGTTGGTTGCACTTAAGTGGAGGAAAGCATTGAGGAAATGGAAGAAATTGGTAGTCATAAGACTTGAGAAGCAGCTCAATTCTATCAAAGTACAAGCACCTATTGTAATTGTACAATCAATCAAGAAGCAGATTTCGAACCAAGACAGTGTTTGAAATTGAATATTTTATTGAATGATAAGGTTTACAATCTTTTTCCCGTAGTAATGAATATTTAAAGCATATTGGCACAACGTACAGTCATCCATAACAGAGGCAATTTGAATTCATATATAATGTATGAACAAGCACTGTTCTTTTGCAAATCAGTTTTTTGGCCTGAGGATACCCAGCAAAATCTTATTTAGAGCATATCTGAGAAAGGGAGCTTTTGCCTTGTGATGGAAAAAGCGTAGATCCATGTTGATGTGCACGTCGTTTGGTTTAGTTGAGCAAATGTCTGAGAGCCGCAAAAGATTCATCATCATAGCCACACGAAAATAATATTTTACATAGAATGTTCTACATTCCACTCAACCTGGAAAACGATGAGTATGTACAAGACCACTTGCGATTTTAAGTCTGTCATGCATTCATGTACTCTCATGTGCGCCACTCTAAAATAAATAATGCATTGCAATTTTATTATATTGCCTTTAAATTGTATGCAGTTAAGAAGCAGACTGAAAAAGTGTAGAATGTCTTTTATGGCTTCATCATTGAGTGATGTTATGTTATGTGAATGTGATAGATAGAGGGATACAGATTTTTCAAGGCTTTTTGCAGACCGTTTCTTTTCACAAATGTGTGCAGGGACTTATCTCTCGTCTTTTCTTTACTGCAGCAATCCAACAGATACTAATACCACTTGTATTACTCCTGCCAGTAGTATTAGCACTGTAGTACCACTACCACCTATACCGAAAACACTATTATGTAATGCAGTGGTTATACACGGACTGAACTCAAAGTGCCAAAGCAAAGCAAGAAAACCACCTTATACCATTTCCTACCATTCTAGCCACGACTACCACTACACTAAATATATATAAGCTTTCGTAGTAGAAAAAAGAAAGTTAGGAAAGACGGAGTGTAGTAGTAGTAGTAGTAGTAGTAGTAGTAGTGGTAGTACTATTACCACCATTGCATTGTCTTCCTGCGGCGTTGGGTTTGTCTTTGTCCATATGTGATCTGAATTGAATGCTCAATGCTGTTGGATTCAGCTAAAAGTAGTAACGCAGCGTAAGAAAGAAAGAAAGTAAGTCGAGAGTGTTTTTGCCATGTAGCTACACGGATTCTTGGCAGATGAGACTAAAGAGAGGGAGCAGATCAGATTTCCGATGGATAAGTCCAAGTTGACTGTAACATAATAGCAAGGAAACGAGCTACCGCACACAAACACATACCAATTCACAGTCAGGAGTAGATACACACATACACCCGCATTTCAACTTTAACTTTGCGTCAGAACTACACACACACATACACATACACACACGATCCCCACACTACTTTAATATTAAACATAAGGTTATATGTATTTATAACACGAGGGTTCTCGTCTAAACGTAATACCTATACGTGTGTGGTTGTAGTCCTAATGTTGTTGTAGCAAGATGTAATAATATGTTCCTTCTCTCTCGTGCTATAGCTAATAGCTGTACGATGCGGATACACGGGTAACGAGGGAAAGTGTTTTTGTCGATTGTGCGACACTGACTGACTACCGCTATAGGAATTGATTTGAATTTGTTGTAGATAAGCACTACCACTGTGTATTTGTGTTTATGAGGACTTCGGCTAAATAACTATAGAATTTAGCTTAGCAGGGTGTACAGTAATTTCCCATACATACAACCCGGCATCTGGAACGTACCAAGTTCGAGCGTTCGTTTATACATAAATACGAGAGCCTATCTCTAACACATACGTTAGATTTACTTAACTAGGTATGAGAGATATACAGTAAGTACAATACGGTTGTATATAGCATAAAGCAGTCTATGCAATGCGTACAATTATAATAGTAGTACGTATAAGTAGAGTCGAAACTCCAACGCTCATTTTGGGTCTTTTCTATGGCAATCCTTCACTTGGTTTTTATTACAATGCCACTTCCTCCACAAACTACTGTCCCGCTGGGAAATTTTCTAATCTTGATATATTACTCGGGAATATCCAACAAGTATTTGTACTTGTAAATGGAATACTATAGCTCTCTTGACTTTCTGTTTGTATAATTTTTTACTATTACTGCACGATATTATTGTAGTGGCTGGGAAAGTGTGTATAGACAAAGCTGTGATATTATTCTGAGAAGAAACAGACGTATTATTCAATACATACTACAGAAGTGCAAAAAATGTTTTCAATGCATTACACTATTGCCAATAAAAGTCGACAGAATGGTTGTGAAACAACAGGCTAAGAAAGCCGAAAGAAAAGACCATGCTGAAGAGGACCAGAAATTGCTATTACGTATAGTACATTGGACACAAATGTGGCACTAGGAATAGAGTGGGATGTTTTGTGTTATAAACAAAAGTAGGAGAACTACCATGAGGCCTAGTTAAATGATGATAAAAGCAATAGTTAATATAAGAAATGATGAACCAGAAGTATGCCAATATAAAAATGATATTGCAAAATAACATGTAGCAGCAGCAGCAGCAGTCCGTACAAAGTTTCTTACACTCTGCTGCACTTCTACACAAAACCCTTTCGTCTATGTTGTCTGCTTGGATAATTGTCGTTCATGTACGACCAGCAAAACGAATAAGCGCATGCTATAACTTTAGTCGAGGAAGTTCATAAATTATACTTATGGTGGTAGTGAAAGCGAGTTTATTGTGGTATGTATGTGATACTCTCCATTACGGCAAGACTATCTCCGTGTTCTCTAGATATACAAATTGTACGATTGCAGATAATAATAATGATAATAAAAGTATTAAGAGCTATTTTTGTTGCAGCATTTCATGATTTCCTACTGAGTTGTTATACGCATCTTTAAAAGATAAGTGCTCACAATAAAACTTAGCAAACTGAAAGAAAAATATAACTGTGCATTCGCACAAAGACGTGCAAAAGTAAAAATACAAGCGCCCATCAAAACAATAATAATATTCAACCATGTAAGTAACTGGCAACATTTAAGACCTGTTTATTTGTCCGTGAGCCAAAACAAGGTTTTGCCTGGGCCAGTGTTTAATCAACAACATTATGTCTCAATATTTATGCACTTAATATACATTGCATGCACTTTCTGTTGTGCGTTCCAAAACGAACTTTAGTTTTGTACGTACTTTTACCTTTAACGAAAGAAAAATTTGGTTTTTAACTAATAGGTGTAGGTAAAGTACAGTATACAGTTATGCAACATAAGGGTTCGTGCATTTTAAAGTCAGAAAATAACTTTTGCTAAGTATGTTTTTTATCCGGTCGTGCAAAAGTTTATTGCGTGCAAGTGATGGCAAATCGAAAGAAAGTTGACACTTAAATTAGTATTTACGCCAAATTACATTTCCGGTGTTTGCAAAACTATTTTACTACTTGAAAATTGTATTTTAATGAATACCTTTATCACACTTACATCTAACATCGAATTTTAAATACCGAGGACATAATCTATGGTAGGTATATTTCAAATTTGCAGATTTACTTCAAGTGTCATGCAAAAGGTGGAACTATATCAGATTGAAACGCTCTACTTTTGCAACATCGTTGGAAAAGTCAAGGTTGAAATATAAAAAGTTATGGGAAGATTTATATAGATATTTGTATAATGTTTGCCCATTACAAATACTTTTTATTGTTGGGACACTATTGTGACTCTCAAGTTGCACAAAGTTGGCCAGAACTCATATGAACTGCCATATGTTGTATGTGTATGTCAGTAAGTTTATATGATATACTCGAATACGTATATTTGTAGAATATCTAGAATACAACCTTAAGTTCCACATATGAAAAAAATCACGCTAAGGATAATATAAATCCAGACGAATGAATGAACTACGAGTAATGTGACAAAAACAGAAAAAGATTTGACACTCAGGGATTTAATGCTTGAGAATTTCTCTTGAGAATACTACTATGTCTTTCATCATTTCATTCCTAAGCTCTGTGCCACATCTACAGCCAGTAAGCACCCTGCAACGTCCCATTTTGCTAAGTGAGCCGTGATTGAGCCCCTGTATATACTTTTACTTATTTCAACCCGTATTTCATGTTACGTTTATACAAAGAGAAAATGGCAACAATCATAAATATCAAACGCAACCTCGAGTGCATCTGAGTTGAACACAAACACATATTTTAGATGACAGTTGAATTTAAAATGTATGCACAGCTCATATTATATTCAGTCATACATTTTATACAAAATTCTTTAAACACAATTACATCACGAGAAAAGTAACACAAGATTCAATAATATTATTGACTCTTGTCTAAATGAAAATGAAAAATAATTTAACAAATTTAATCTTAATTTTCTCATAACCGTAAAAGTTAACATCAAGATTTTTGAGGTCAGTATAGTGTGATAACAATTTTCCGGGTGATGATGAAAATTCCATAGATCTCGTTAACATTCTGATGGTTTTGAAAATATTAGAACTTTATATTGCCCAATGAGTCAAATTGGCTTTCGGGACTATGTTAATTGGAATTAACGACAATTAGCTAAATTGCATAAGTACTGCATAAACACCATGTTCCTAGAATTCCCGAATTATACGAAATGTGTTGGATTGAAGTTGAATAATAGGTTATGACACGGCATTACAGACTGTCATAAAGCGTATCTATATATTGTAACTACGCAATGTAGACCGTAGGCCGTTAAGTACATTGTCAATGTATGAATGAGGGGTAAATGGTGGTGGATGCAATTTGCAAGATGAAAATGGAACGGGTTGTAAAATATGAGTCAATAAATGAGTCAATGACACTCGAGTGCGATTTTGTTTTGATTTGATTTGGTTGTTCGAATCAAAGGAGGAAGATGAGCCTATTTTGAGGAGTTATAGACTCATCGTCGTCCCAAGAGTTATGGCGTAACGGCAAGACGGTCGAGTTGATTTGTTAGCAGGACATTACTGATGTAGCATTGAATCATTTCTTTTCTTTTGCTCGGCTTTCGCTTAGTGTCTACTCCTTCACTTGGCTCTCGACAATAGTTATGATACGAGCGCGTGCTCGCGTACATTTACACCAGCACTAATACTCTTAAGTCACTCTCTCTCTCTCTCTAAATGCAACTTCACGGATCGCGACAAGAAAAACGCTGTTCATGGAAAATATAAAGTTGCTCATCCTCTTCTTGGGTTTGCCGCGTGTGTGATGTAATACGGGCTGCATTGCTCAATTGCCATAAAGCGTCGTGAGCCTTAGATTTGGCTTCCGCTTCTTTTAACTACTAACTGGTTTACTATTTGCGTCTATACGTCTTCGACTATGTTTCAATGGTAGTTTACTAAGCACCGGCCGAACAGTCACATTCATCCACATCACAACCGACCAGACCAAAGAAATTTTTCGCTCCAGATAAGGTTATTCACTCCTTCACTTACTTGGCATAAACATAAAAGTCGCTAGTGAAAGAATGTAACTATATTTGCTGGATGTGTGGATCTCGGAATGCTGCTTGGAATCGTCCTGACAAAGATAGAATCTGCCCGCGTTTAGAATTTCGATTGGAACACTACTACAGACAAAGACCGAAAGAGTAGAGAGAGAGAGGGGGGCGGGGGTTGGTTACCGTAATGCCATAATGTACGCTTCACTAACAAGAATTCTCAGTCTGCATATAAAACCAACCATGAGACTGTCTCTAAGACATTCGGTGTATCCTGGAAGAAAGAAGTTGATTCGGCAATGTTATGACGACTGAAGTATTCAAGCGACACTATGAGTGTTACGTTACTGTGTCACAATGCTCAAGCACTGTCTGTGTCTGCATTCTCCTTCAAAAAAACTCTATGTGGCAATACAGCCGTATTATATCACTAAACTAATACTGTTATAGGAAAAGTGTTTACGTGGAGACTTACAGCATGATATTGCCATTAGACGAGTACCTAGTTCCAGTTGATACTTACTTAGCTACTAATTCAGTTGACTTTTGCTAAGGAAATATTTAAAGACAGAAAATGTGTGCAGTGACTGTGTCGTTCGTCGCTACAGCGGTAATGTCCTCGAGTGAAATTGTCGTTTTAGCGGAACGGTGGTGAAATGCTCGTCTTGACTGCAATAATCAGTATATGTATATTCCGGGTGTATAGTAGAGGTAGTTGAGACCTATATGCGTTTACATTGTTGCGCTAATACAACTATCATCTGGGTAAAAAATTTGTGTTTGGAGTTGGACGTGGACTGCGACTGCATATTGGTAGTGCGAGGAGAAAGAAAGAGAGCGCGATGGGAATGGCTAGTGGCGGAAAAGCTTCGGCTTGATTTGAGAATTTACTGTAATATATGATGGTATGTACAGACAGTGGAGCCGAAGAAGAAAGCGAGTCTCACAGAGAATTTTTCCTCAATTTCGATTTCGCCCTCGACTGACTGAGAACTAAAGTTTCTTTCTTTTTTCTACGATTTCATATCTGTCCTTATGTTCGTTCGTAGATTGAGAAAGACAGATATGCCGTAGCGTCACTCGATATTACATCTTACATTTTTTACTTACAGCACTAGCACTAGCCTGCTCGGCTCACCCACCTACAGCTCACATCACATCCACTTACATTTCACTACCATTCTGCACATACAGCGTATATACATACACGAGCTTATGACGCTCCATACAAATCATACAATGCAGAACAAAGTATAAGTACATAGATAAGTTAAGGCAAGGTACGTGTAGTACATTATACTTTCTGTATGTATGAGGCCATTTGCAGTAGACATATTTCTGTACGTGTGCTATGCAGTAGGCCAGCAGATTCTGAGTAGGCAAGGCACCCGCAATATCTGTAGTGCTTCTAGCTCACTAAAGCGAAATACATAGTTTGTGAATAATGCACAGCTTTTACAAGAATCCGAGTACAAAGTCATAAGCCGTTCACAGCAATATTAATACGACCATAGTCTTTTTATATATCTGTGCGAAATCATGCATGTTTAATGTACGAGTCAAACTTCATAAAAATAAATATTTCCAGATTTCACAGTCAGAAACTTTCACCGGGGAAAAACTCCTCACTCAGCCTTATACAAATACGAATGTGAAACGTATATATTTGGAATTAAATTTGGAATCATTTTCCGCATCCATATATGTATATGCGTGTCCCATGCATGCATTCCCATTGTTTTACCACACTTTCACACATACACACACATGAA
The DNA here is from genome assembly GCA_019776165.1 of Pogonognathellus flavescens. Classification (NCBI taxonomy): domain Eukaryota; kingdom Metazoa; phylum Arthropoda; class Collembola; order Entomobryomorpha; family Tomoceridae; genus Pogonognathellus; species Pogonognathellus flavescens. The sequence goes on along the minus strand of JABASD010000239.1, from coordinate 75,609 downwards.
AAGATTTATACAAAGACAAAGTGGATTTGGAACAGAATTGAGAGAAGTACAGTTTGGCAATAAGTGTGACCCAGAAGACCGTCAAAAGACATCAAGTCACACATAACTATATCCCTACCACCTACTTACTTACTTTGTACATTTATAAATGTACAAACACATAAAAATATGCCTCCAAATGTAGCTTAGTACTACCAGTCGTGTGAAATCAACTCAACCTATGACGAATCCACACTCGCTTCCATTTCAGCAAGACTTATTCATATTATTTGCTTCTTAAGCACTTAGGTGTTAGCAGTAAGTAACATTAGTATTGGCTTGAATAGCAGCCACAGTCACAGTCACACACTCACAAAGCAAAACCCATCCAGCACAACATAACAGTACACACGGGCTCACATGACCTCTACATATAGCAGCTATTGATATTGATAGACATATATAAAATGTTTGACAATGCACTTTGCTGTACATAATATTTGAGTCGAGCATGGGACCATGAGCACCGAATGTCTATGTCTCCGAGTAAGAAAAACTGTTGTGCTACGTGGGAGAAAGTAAGAGTGAAAGTGAAAAGAATGAGAGCGGAAGAAAAGAGCAGAGCAAGAAAAGAAATCGGCAAAGTAAAAGCATATATCTACTTACGACTCTACTGCTTCTAGTCTTACACGAGCAGCGTCGTCTTTTTCTCTTCCTCGTGCACACAAACACAGGGACATTCACACAGGCAAATGGTTGTTGTATACGTTATAAAGTAAAAAGTATGAGACAAGATATTCCCACCGTAACACCCTAACTAAATGAAATAACTAAAAACTACATACCTACACACTTCACTATAATAAATGTATGTTATGTTCCGTAATTTGAGTGGTGGCTTGGTGTGCAGCAACACAAGTAGCATGAGAAGTCCTATGTTTTATGTAACTATGTGAATTGACAGGTTTGTGTTGCCAGAGAAGTATCAGCGTAGTGTAGTCGCAGCAGTAGAGTGTAGATTTGTGTTACGTTGTGAGATTGAGTTGAATTGACTACTCTCACACTGCCTTAGTAGGAGTACACATGTAACATATAGTCTCTCTCTCTCTCTCTCTCTCCAGACTCTGTCTGCAACATCTTCCTGTAGACTGCAATACTCAACATTAGAATCCACTGTGTATACGTTACATCACCGAAAAGATGAAAAGAGAGTTCACATCCTGTCGACTGCTACCACCACGAATGTTATGTTGGTTCCATTTCTGGCGCATTTTGTATCATCGTATCGCATCTCCCATGTCATATCACATACAGAAAGGTAACGGCCCACACAGACACACAAAACTGTACAATACACAACAGTTCAACGAAACCAATGAAAACCGAAAGGTTATATGAGTTGCGCTTGCAGTGCAATCCTCCAAAGTGTATTTTATATCAGGACGTACTGTGAAAATGGTAATAATATTAGAATCTACTGGCCCAGTGAAAACTATTGCGGATGACACACATACATAAATGTACACAAGTTGTTCATTTCCATTTTCTCACTATCACTGTTTAGCATCAGTTGGCTGTTCGAGTATAATGTCCAATCTTTAATTCCGTCATTTTCACATTCGTTTTCATGAACAAAGCAAATGTTGTGGCCTTGAGAACATCCTATTGATGTCACAGATAGCAAAGTAACATTCAAAAAACATGATTTGGGACTATAGGTTTTGCAAAAAAAATTACACATTGACCATCGATTTTTTCAGGCGTAGTTTAATTCAATGTGATTTTGAAATAGATGAGTATCATGTACCGTATCAACATCTATGTAATACACACAACAATAATGTTACTAGAGTTGACAAAATACTGCGACTTTTCCTCGGTTGGTGCGAAAACAGAAAGAGATATAATGTTTTCATCTAAGTCCTGGAGTAAATTCTGTACTTAAGTTTTGTCATTTTGCATGCACACGCAAATAGGAAGTGATGTGACACGACTATGTCCAGACGGGAGTACGTTGAGAGTTTGTTGTAGTGTGAGTGTGAGTAGCGGTTGTATTACAAAGTAGTCGTGTCTGTATACCAGTCTTGGTAAAAGCACTGCTGCCATGTAAAGAAATTGAATGCTCCGAAATGAAAGTAGGTAGGTGGGTAAGTGAGATTGCTCTTGGAAGCTATAGATTACAGTTATTTGTATGCAGTCACAGAAAAGACGCGGTGGTGTTTCAGATAAACATTCATACCGATAGCGACGGTGGTTTAGTTTTAGTTCTCGTAGAGTACGTCCTATCCTACAGAACGCAATAAGGAGAATACACTCTCGTACAAAAGGTACGACACATAAAATCCTGAATGTTTAGTTCAGTGCAGAAAATGTGTGTCTGTGTACAGTACATATGATTATACTGTCTCACTCAGTGTACTGGTACACTTGAACTCTTGTAACATGACATGTATTTTAATATAAACACAGAAGATACACATAAAGAAATCCGCCACACATTTGTTCTTTGATTTTATTCAGCTCTGTGAAATTCATACAAACGAGACTATTGCCTCCATCAGTAATAGCATAGCATTTTCTTTAATGCGCTGCATATAAATAAACATTCACTATAACATCTACCATACAAGTGCATTAGTAACTCGTATGCATTTACAGAAACACTGTGTGTTTGCACTAAACAGTTCCTTGAGTGTGTGGGACATTCTGTGCATGTATGCACAATACCATAGAAGAAATCTGTAATAAATGCTGAAAAGTAGGAATGTATATAGGAGACGTGTGGAAAGTGAAGGAAAGAAATGTGAGGGTAAGTATATTATATAAAGCTGGTGTGCGCAGTGTGAGGGAAAAAACAATCGGCACAAGACCAACATTTTCTATTTCTATCCCGACAGATCCATCCATTTATTTTGGTGATGATGATAGGACCTAAAGCTATTGTACAGCTGTCTATATATAACGCTTGGTAAGTGAATGAGTCAGTCAAAGAGTAAGTACTAAAAGGAGCTACGTAAAAAACAAGTTTTTCATGACTTGCTACTTTTCATTGTAGCCTGAGCATTTCGCCATACAAATACCTCCTATACTTCTTCTGATGTATTTGCCTGCTCCTCGTTTGCTTACAAACGTAGTACATCGATGATAGTGTTTTACTGCTGGTATTCCAATACCTATACGTCAGCGGTGGCTACTTTGGCAAAGAGTTGCATTGCACCGGATGAACTGGCCTAATCTCGCAATTTTCTCAAGTTCCTGTGGGGCCATCAGTATAAGTAGTTGAGCTGTCTACTGACTTGCCATGTCCAGCAGCTCACTCAGCTTCTTTCTCATCTCCTCATCGTCCAACTACCTCAAACCGAAATTCGGCGATTCTGGAAGCAGCTGAACGCTACGCAGTTTAAAAATCCATTCATGTTTCGAAATTCTGTACACAAATTAACACAAAATAATTAGTATCATTACAGTCTCCCCACCACGCACACAACACACAACTCCATGCCAGGAGAAAAATCTCCAGATTCAATCAATTACAGACACGATGTGCTGAAATACAAATTGTTTAATCATAAGGTGGCTATTAACTTTCTCTTTCATACGACTACCAATTCAGAGTACAATAAGAAATGGTATTAGTTTTTTCTAACTAAACGATTTACTTTTTCTATCTTACGGATAAAGATGTAAGTCTCCAGTGCGCCGTTGTCCATTACTTAATTACACTGCAGCAGTACCCTATTGAAAGAATGTTCAGGCTTTTACCAACTAAAACTCCTTCACATTTATAGAATTGTACATATAGAGTTATAGACACACAGTATGAAGAAAAGGAATAATACAGGCTATCTTCGACTCTAGCCTATGCCACAGTATCTTTAGACACAGATCATAAGTAAGGCGATTGGTAGAGCGTCGGAAAAGACAACAGGAGGCGTAGAAAGAGAGCAGAACAAGTGGAACGCCATGATAGAGAAGTTATGCGAGACACAGCTCAGAATGTGGAGCGAACGGAACTTGAAACTGTTCGAGTTTCATGGTCGCAAGAGAAAACCGAAAGAAAGTAAAAACCATAGAGAATACTGCACAGAAATATTTGTAAGCCAAATATACGTCTATTTTTACTTATAATAGAACTCACATGAATTATCGCGTGAAAAAACGTCAATTTACAATTGGTGCTCTTGGTTTTTATCAGTGTACCTACCAAAGACTGGTTTCAAGAAGAAAGTTAAGAGAGTAGGTCAACCGTACGTTTGTAACACATGCAAAAAAATGAAAGGAGACCATCTCGAATAATTTGAACAAATGTTAATATCAGTACCATGATGATTTATCTCAAAATTTGGATAACTAATAAAAAATGACACTGTGAAAATATAAATAGTTAATTAGTATTCACTTAAATAAATATACTCTAAATAGTAAAAATTTAACGAAGCCAAATTTAATATTTATAAAATTCTTATTAAGATTTCATTGAAATAATTAGCCTGTATTTTCCCAACAGGTCCATTGAATTTTGTGACAGTTAAGAACAAACAAGATTTCTACACTGAAAATATGTACTCGAACGCAGTTGTACTGCTCGTTTGCAGTCCATGTTTCGAGTAAACTTTGTTGATGCCTATCTAATAGTTTACAGTTTGCTACACACTGAGTAGTAGGATTGTTTGTAAAGACGTTACTTTACAGTTGCCATTTATCAATACGCATCTACAAATAGTTACACTTACAACAGTGCGATCATGTATGTATTTACAAACAAATGTAAAGAATGTTTTCCCCAACCTTGTTCAAAAGCATGGACCGAGTCGGGGAACGTATGAATACACAAAGACAGAAATGCTATAACAGTATATAAGAAACGCAGAAAGTGAATCGAGTCGAGTGAGTTACATAATATCACAAAGTACAGTTTCACATTACGAAGGAACATTAGAAAGCCCAAAGCATTCTTTGAAATTTTTATACGGAGTATTATGGCTCCATGTACGTAGAAGAGTACGGAAAGAGTTTGAAAAGAAGTTGGTCCAACAGTTTAACGTCCCCATCCACTTGAGTTTAGTTAGCAGTTTCCGGTTCAATGATCCAGTGTGTCTCTTTTTAACTTTTATTTGAACTTTTATGTATCTACAGATACTAACAGATTCCTGAACACAGATATTACAATTTTAAGTCAGTAACTCCAACTAAGATGCAACTACTAAAGGGAAAACAAGAAGAGTTTCATCGGTGTGCTAGAGCTAACATGAACTCTTTTGGTTAGTTGGCCAGAATTTAGCCGAACAAGAAAGACGGGAACTTCATCAGAAAATACAGGAGACTATTTCTTCGTTTAAATGACTTTCACTCATTTTGTCATTTTACTTAAGTTGCTCTAAGCTGTTTCTTTCTTTTACTTGAGTCAAGTTGAGTTGAACTGTTTGGAGAACACGAATGGAAGACTTGCAGTTAACACAAGTGTGTCTCCGTCTCTCTATCCACACGCTCTCTCTCTCTCTTCAGACGAGAATAAAAAAGGGAAGAACACTTGACAAGAGTTCTGTTGTCAAATTTAAGTAGCACGATACTCATTGGAAGAATTTCCTTAATACAGACGAATTACTTTCCAGAGATACTTTGACAGTCGACATAGACTTTTCTGAATGTGTCAAAACTATCTGCCCTACAAATACATTCTGAACTATATTTGCGAAGACTGCTACAAGTGAAGTAAAATATTTCCAGACTTTTAACACCCACACAGAACACTAACACACACTACTCACTCTTTCTTAAGTGCTTTCGACAACTTTTGCTCTTTCCCCCATCCTTCCTCTTCTTAACTCCCAAATATCCTACTTTCTTACTTTCGAAAGAAAACACAAATATATACATATTCTATCCACACGCACTTGGTGAATATACCTTTTATAATTAGGAAACCAATTATAAATAATAGCAAAAATCGATATGTCACACAAATAATTGTTTACACTACAATTGTCAACAACAGGGTAGCTTGTCAGCTTTTATATTTGAATATTTCTGTCCTTGGGTAAGGTAATATATCTGTTGTTTGTGTGATCATTATAATTGTCTGTATAGCCGATACAAATTATAACTCAGACAAAACAAAATTATTAGTAGACAAAACAAGTACAGGAAAATACAGTACATTAATGGTTCTAACTTAAAATAGTCAATAGTTACACAAGAAAAGTATTTACATTACATGACATTATAATGACCAACAAGTTTCAGTAGAAAAGGTATTTAAATGTCATTTCTCGTATTTCATAGAAACAAGGCCTCGGTTTTATGCGTTTGATGGTTTGATGTGGGCGTTGAAATGTTCTCAACATCGGAATTCATGACACGTTCAATTGATTGACACTAGATACATGACAAGTACCTTTGTAGTGACCACACCAAAACTAATGTATATCTGAGTGCCTACCTCTCATTATGTATTTGACGCTAATAGATATTATTATTTTAAACGTCAGCAATTCAACTGCCCCATAATATAAACCTAAAGTTCTACTATTGCGCCTTCACAATGTAGAAATCGTAAACTATGCTACATTTCTGTTTGTGAATTTCCTCTCGAGGAAAATTCCTTTTAACAGGTGTATACGCAATATAAAGCTACTTCAGAATATCACAATAGGTTTGCCAGTTTGCACATGACATAAAAGTGTGTGCCGTGTGCCATTGTGAATTGTGTTTGTAAAATGTGCAATGTACTTTGACTGTTGTGTAGACACATTTCTCGAAATAGAGCAGAACCATTATTCATGATTACATACATATTGTGCAGCAACATTGCCACTATGTGTGTAAATCTGTATTTGATTACTTTTGAAAACGATGCAATAATATTAAATGTTTCCTGTGTATTATATATTATTATGCTTCGTCCACAAACATAACAGTAAATAGCACGTACTATTATAACTGTAATAAAAGTACAATGCAAGGTACTTTAAGGTGCAATGTACAACGTTTTTAAAACCAGAAAATGGGTATTACCAACAATTACTTAGGCAAACAAGGATTTTTACTTACTATGCCGTTTAGAAAGCGACACAAGGTTGAGAGAGAGAGAGCTATAGAGTTTTTAATATAGAAAAGCAATGGTTCTCTGTCAACGGAGCATAATATAATTCACAATACATGTCTAACTATAAGAGATAGAGCGGAGGAACATGAAATGTTTATAGTGAGGTAGTAATTGCAGTCTTGCAGTGGTGTAAGTAGATACGAAACATTCATATCATATCCAGTCTGTGTGACTCTCTGGATGCAATTCCAAATACAATTTCCATTTTGTCGTTGTAGTGAAGTGATGTGAGAATGAATTTAGCTTTGGAGACGAAATCCTGTGGAAAACGTTCGTAATGTATGTATAAAGCAGAGTATTATCTTGCTGAAGGCGTTCGATATGCAATTCGAGTAATAAAATATTGATACTATCTGTGGGCAACGATGAACACTGAGCAGTACGACTATGTAAATGGGGAAAGAAAGTGAGACTTGACTATTATTCCTGTGATGATACGCATGTAATGATGCATAGTGAAAAAGAGGCAACGGAATTGTGTGAAGCTTCCGTACATAAGCTGCCTTGGTTTTTATGTATTATACATATTATATTATATTACGTTCGTCACATCACTCCTTCAACTTAAATCGTTTCCTTTCATCTACATTTGGATTCGATGTTTGACTTTTTTCCTCGAATATTGCTAGTTTAACTTTCTCCGCTCTCATTTCTCCTACACATTCACGTCACTCCAACTTTGACTCAAGACACGGATGTGTTCACAAATATATGCTGTAATATACCTACCTATATGTTTCAACTAAAATCTATACACACAGAGTAACTACAGACGGGAAACTGGGGAAACATTGCAACCCACTACGCCAGATCCCTATATATATGGCATATACATACGTACTACGTATACAACATCCCGTCTAATATAAATTCTATTGAGGCATGTAAGTATATTTTTCCTTTCATTCTTGCACTATTAGCTTATAGGGAATCGTGTGATATCACTCCATGCTACAGATATTAGTGTAGGTCTGCAGTGTCAGAGTCTGTACTGCAAACTGCAATGTTCTCTCCATTGTCATTTCAGTTAGGTTAGTTTTCACACAGACTCTCTTACTGATACCGTGATACGACTACTCACTGCATTGTACTGTCTACTTACTTCTACTGCTACTGTCACTATTGTCTATATGATGGTAGGATACGGCTATACACGGTATACTGTTAGTAGCTGTGTCGACTTATATTCTGATGTAGCCTGCCGATGGAGATCAACGACAGTGAAAGTGAAACGACAGTTCCTTCCTTCTCTTGCCACCCAAACTACATTACATTTCTATCCATCTATTCGAATATATACGTCTTTCAACGGTACTTTGCATGCATGTCCGATCCTACGTTATATTTCTATAGCCTCTGTTTATTAGACGCATTTTAGAAGCTCTTACTTTGTGCACCCGTGAATTTTCATTTGGCTGCGCTAAAACTAATATATAGGCCAGAGCAAATCTACCTTCTAAAGAAATTCCTATACAGAGCTACTTCATATAGCGATGGCTTGGACTATCACTGACACAACTGGATAGAAACGACTACAATATTATAATCGCTGGATGCATGTCTGAACAATATGCTGTCACTATGTAATACTCGAAAGAGTTACTTAAAGTGATGTAACATGTACTACTATACCAGAACATCATATGCATTGCTGTGTACGTCCTACTTTGACAGATGGGATGCTATGAGTCTTTCCATGCAAAATCTGCAATCGTGTTACACACGAGAAAATGTTACTTGCATATTTTATTTTATTTTATTTTACAGAACGTTTCGACCAGAAAGGATGTGTATATTCACTGCTATAGAAAGTTTTCCAAAAATAATTACACTACATAAACTTTAATTTACTTTGTGAAGTATATGAAATAATAATGCAGTTTCGCGTTTGAAGTTATACAAATAATTGATAAGTAAAATGATAATTGTATCATTGCTAAGAACAGATTGAGTACAGGATTAAAAGTTTGTATGTCTGACAAGGGCGTGTAAAGATCGTGTGAATTCAGGATGATTTATGGTAATATTGTTAGTGTAGAAAAGGGGAATTGTTGCAATAATAGAGTTATTCTGGAAATTCTATTATTTTTTGATTTCGTTATGCTCAGTGATAGAAAATGTAGGTTGGGTTAGGTAGGTTGTGAATAGTAATGTATTCCAACTACACGGAGCATGAAAGAAAATACCTGATAGCCTCGATTTTTCTCACACCACATACAAACACACAAGTCAAAACTTGAGAAGCTTCTAAGATAGATGACCTCGTCTTTTCCTTTTGTACTCATCCTAAAGAAATTCGAAAAATGATATGCCCAAGATTCCTCTGACAACAAAAATCAGCTAGAGGTGCATTTTCTATGGAAATTTCGTTATTCGAGTGCGCTCTTTGCCTGGGTGTACGAATTTCCCTAAAAGTGAAAGGTAAATATATCCGCATGCATAAAAACCCTCCGCTACAATTTCTTATGTATTTTCCCTGTATTTTCCTATTTCCAAAGCCCACACACACAGAGTGGTAGTAACTGTAGTAGTAATTCTAAGCTGGAAGGAGAGAGCCATGATGTAGTACCCTGCAAACACCGTAGACATCTTTTCAATACTATGCTTCGTTTTATTCCTTTACTATCTAGGCATGTCTGTGAGTCGAGTGAAAGTCAAGTGAATAAGTGCTCTAGTTTCCTTATGAGATTCATCTCTGCAACTTTCACTCTGACTCTGTCTGGAAAATTCTATTATAACGTATTTACGCACAAACATCTGTACGCTACTCGCTTATGATGTGATTTCATGTGATCCGATCATTTCCAGCCTGGGACCTCTTACCCTATTTGTATCCCACAAACTAATATCTGCATTATACAGAATATTGAGCTGTATGTTGTCCCGTTCAATCCCCCACTGCAAACTGCAAATTCTACTCTCCCGTTCAATTTCATTCCACTATTCTGCCACAGTATTATCTTCACTCCTTCCGTTTTGTTCCTCGTGTACATTCAAAACCCTATAACTTACGTACACGCCTTCCCACTCTGTAATATTGCTCTGCTATACATCCATTCACATACTACTGCGATTACTACGACTACTAATACTTTAGTACGTGATATTTCTGCATGCAGGGATGCTACATCGCCAAACCAATATTGCTAGTAGAATGGGTACGAGTGAATAGGACGAACACCATCACACATTGCATTACTTACGTATGCTCAGCTTTCCATATCAACATGATAGTCAAGTAATTCTAGTAATATTTACTACAACAATATACACACACAATAGTACACATAAACTGCACATTCTCCATAAGCGTCCTTCTTCTAAAATCGTTCACAGCTGCATTTCTGTACATGCTCTACTTTGCAAGTGCGGAAAATCGACAATTCACGTATTAGGCTAGATTGTTAACCAACATGCAATGCCATCCTCACTCAAATTCTCACATAAATTCGGCCATGTGATTCTGAATATGAATTAAATGATGTAAATATAAAGCACCTATCAACTCCATTCAGATTACTGCCACACAATACTGACACACTTTTATTTCCGTTTAGTTAAGAAGCCTCTTCAATGAATCGGTTGTGTATTTTCAATCAGACAAGTGAAGGTAGAAGATGCTGTCGTTGTTTTAACATTCTTCCTATTGATTACAGAAAACTGTTCTACCTGATTAAGGATTAGAAGCTCCTGCTACATCTATAAAGCTCTCATACCTCAATGAATTTATTTTCCTCTTCCTATTAGGTTTTCCGATAAAACATTAAATATCAACAATTACAGCACTAAAATGCAGAGAATATCTCATATTATCTTAGTTTTAAATTTACATAATTTTAAATTAGATATATAATATAAAATATTATGTAGCTTATACTTCGCTGATTCTATGTACATTTATTGCTTTTATAATAAGTTTTGCGCCTAGTAATTAATTAAACCTAATTAAGCAATCAGAGGACTATTTTTAACCTTGAACAATTGTAGATTTAAATTTAAGTCTAAAATTTTCACGTATCTTACATTAATATTTTTATGAATAATTTACTTTAATGTTATTGCAAAAGTTTCCATATTTTTGCATTATTTTTTCAATGCGCTCAGTGTTTAGTTAAATATTTTTAAAGTGACATTTTACAATGCACAAGATATTTATGTCGGGTATTAATTTTTCTTTTGTGGTATAAAACTGGCTGGAGAAAAACTCGTACACATATACTTGTATAAGCCTACACTACGCTACACATATACCAAATTTTTAGGAAAAATTAGATTTTAATCATAATTTTGTTAATAGGATCAGATACTTTCATTTTAGTGGGATGATGTCAAACATTTGCATGAAAATTGTTATATTGCACTCATTTTCCTTGTCACAAGAATGTAGGCGTGCGTGAGATTCACCCTGAAGCATTGCAGCTACGCCACAGAAGTATATTATGCATTAGGGTGAAGCATTGTGATGCAATCGGATTACAATGCTATAATGTCTTCTATACAAAAGTCTTATTCTCTATAATGCCTCTATTAGCACTGCCACCGAAGAACTAAATCTAGTGGAAACTACTTAGCGAGTCTTATTATTATTATTAGCTGTGATTTCCCTGTGTCATTCTCCACGTAAACAGGAAATGAAGTGCTTTCCACTCCGACATAACACTGAAAGACACGCACAAAACACCGTTAGGTTAAACGCAAAGATTTTGCCAAGTATTATGCATTTAACTATCGTCATCGTAATTATCTTTAAAAATTATAGTTCACACTACATAACTTATTGTGTATATCTTCTTGCCTGAATACATACAAAATGTTTTTGACTTGTGTATAACACAGAAGTTTTATAAATACAATAGCAATTATTTTAATGGTAATTACCCTGACAATGGCACTATTTGCAATAACTAGTAGCACAAAATGACATATATCCTTAACCACATACGCGTACGGGCCAAAGATGTATTTGCAAAAAATGTTGTACTTTATAATAGTTACGTACCTTAATTTACGGTGGGAAAAATCCGCCTGAAGTCTAAAACATCGTCATTTTCACTGGACGAACTGACAAATGTTTCCTGGAAAGAAAACCAATATATTATAATTAGCGGTGACACACCGTAAACATGGTTTCTCAAAATATATCATCTTGGGTACACAGTACACACATAAGGATTGGTATAAATTAAGGCAAGCTAGTGACAAAAGTTTGATCTATTAATACTACAAGTTTCTCCAGCACTTTCTCCGACAAGGTTTCAGTAATTTGCAGGGATATATAAAGTCTGGTATTGCGGTAAAGAGATAATAATATTGGCAACTGAAAACATTAATGGCAAACCAAAACATTATCCCACCTCCGTCTAGATTTTTCGAAATCGAAGAAATTTTTTAGAAACTGAAGTAAAATTGTTCGAAAGTATAACAAAAGTTTAACGCTAACAATAAGTGTATATTATGCCCTATTGAAAAATCGTTTGGAGTTCTTTTGAATTCCATCCCTTGACTAATGGAACTAAAATAGAAAGGATTTAGAAAACTATGATGTTCACGTCCATGGATAAGTGAGAAAGTTAAATTGAACTCTTAGACACTAAGCATAGCCCATATAAGTTTTCCAGTGATGAAAATGCAAACTGGAGGGCTGTGTATTTTGCTGCCAGCCATTTTTCCTTCGCTCATCGATTCACAACTTCACTCAACTATAACGCGACAAGAAATCGTATTGTACGTCAAACAAGTAAAGTGAATTCAAAATTAGCTTCAATATTAGAATCATGTAAAATAAAGTTAAAATGGTAATTAAAATATACGAAAAACATTAGTACCTTGTTAATACCCTGTGCAGATGCTAACAGGTACATATAAAGAAGAAATCAATTTCTAGCATATACGCAAATTTTCAAACTAATGAAGTGAGTGATGCTAACTAAAATATTGTAATAGCTTCTAAGTTCATTTGAATTTACTCAGTAATTTTTTATTAATTCAACAGTGAATTTGTGTGAACTATGAATTTAGAGGCCATTTAAAATGAGTTACATTTTACTGGGACATGAGAGACCAAGCTTTATCTGTTCAAAACGGTACATTTATTCAAAAGTTTGAAAAGGTAGAGACAGTAAAAGGAAAGGAGGAAAAGATTACAAGGAAAATCTGAAGTTCAAGTAAAAGGAAGGTAGACATTGTCGGTGGAGCTAAAGCGTTCACTTTTATTGAACCAGTGAAAGTGTCGGCTTCTTAAACCTTTTCTTACTGGAACCGAATTCAATCCAATCTATTAAAGTTCCGCCTAAATCCTATTCCCTATTCATTCATCTTTGCCGCAAAGTCGACAAAACTGGGACCGTAACTATACAAAGATTGAGAATAAAGACGGTGTCGGTAGAATAATATTTTCTCACAAAATATCTTGAAGGCCCCAAGAAGCTGCTATTCCTTGTAGAAATATATGCCGACAAACTAATGAAAAGAATATTGCTACACAAACACATACAACGCAAACGAAATCGAGTCAAGAATTACTTGCCAATTCACAGTTGATAATAAACTTTCTCCTCAATACTTTTATCCTTTCTTATATATCTTATGATTTCATGTAACGATAAATCGGTAATTAACACATATTTAACATGTATTAATACATATACCTACCTATTTCATGTAGTTAGTTAATATTATTTTGTGTATCCTGCTCACTCAGCAAGAATCGTACGTGAAAATATAACAAATCGAGTGAAATAGAGAAATAATGTTTCATAGATCATCTCCTAATAGGACGACAAATGGTTCATAATATTCTCCTTTCATACTAACGTATAATAAGACTTTTTTATGAAGTTGTTATATAATAAAACATGGAATGGGTAGCATCAACTATATATTAATATGAACACACTTGCTGTACCGTATAATTAATTATCTGGGTTAGGTATAAACTGTTACAAGGCCAGCAGATGTCTCAATGAACTTCCTTTTCGATTTATTTCGCTAATTAATTAGCGCAGTCATAACAGGAAAGTTATTTCGGCATTATAATTTACATTACACATGGTGCACATATTCTATATGTACATATATAGTATACACTTAGAAAAACAGCCTGTAAAAATTTAGCATTTAAATTACGGCACTAATGTGGAAATATGGTAGAATTGATGAGAAGAAAGCCGTTGATATGTTGGTTTCATTTGATAATGTGAACATTACTATGCAATACATGCGGTGCGATCCAGTTTGCCTTTTCCTTTCACATTACATCCATAAGAAAGAACACAGATTCGAGTGAAAGACAGCTTTTCTCTATCTTGACTTTAGTTTGTCACTTGATTCAAAAGTTATGAGAAAGTAGTGCTTCTGTAGCTCGGCAGCGCATTTCGCATCATATCAAAATAGTATTATGCCCAACACAAAGATAATCCTCGAATTAAGTATCCCTTCGTAGTTTTCTATTTTATGTCGTCAACAGAGATAGTACTAATAGGTCGTTCTACTTCTTGTATCATTTCTACTACGACTACTAGTAATGAAACCATTGCATGCGCACAGATATAAACTTCCTGATACATGAAAGTGTCATATTTCAACACGCCAACATATAACAACCAGTGTGAATGGAGTTAAGTAAGTATAGCCCCTCACATAATAATATTATCTCGACAGAAGTATTAGGAGTAGGTATCCGTGTAGTAGTAATAGTAGAGACCCTGTAGTCACAGGGCCCCATCCTCATTTCATCTTGACTTACTTCTACTGTATTAGCACTACTTGTTTTCTTCTAAGAACTATAATCATATAGGGAATGCAGTAGTGGCGGATGAAACTTTTGCTTTTCTTACTCTGTCAGAGTTTTCATATTAGTATTATGCAACTATCTTGACAGTGGCACGACGTAGTAATGCACATGAAGAACCGGCAATGCTACAATGCCACTTTTCTCTACTAAAATGAGTTCAGCCAAAGTTTTCAACTGAAGAAAAGAAGAAACGTGTTGGACTAACATCTTGACATCTGAAATTCCTTCTCATTATCAATCTTCATTAGGATTACAAATTCACTGCAGTTTTTACTTGTAAATTCTGTGAACTTTGTTTTCATTTTCTTAGCCGCCACTACTGCAGCATTGCAAATACCACACCTATATGGTAAAAGTACTTTTTAGTTACTTACTGCTGCTATAGTACTAGTCAAGATTTAATAGGAAAGCTTTGTTCCCGACGTGAATGGAAACTCTGTGTACACTACAGGCAAGTCATAAAGAATGATATTAAATCACCTCGTATTTACTATTTTTCATTTTCATTGTGCATATATAGTTTATAATGAAAGCCACATGGTTTTAGTCGTTCCGGCCTTCGCATAAAATAATAGAGCAGAGGCAATGCCTTTGTTCATCCTTCCTCTCGCATTATTGAACAGTATGAAAAAATTGGTGAGTAGGAGGCTTAAGTTAACACAAACTGTTACTTGTCTTTATTGCACAGAGACACACGGAGAGAGTTGAGCTGTAAACAAACAATTACTCATGTAGAGGAAAATCTACAAGACGGAGTGGAATAATCCTTAAGAGTGTCGAGGCAGAAAGGCTTTCGTGAAAGCCATCCCGCTTTAGCAGAACATGAAGATGTGTATCCTCATCAGGTATTACTACCAATGTCTAAACTCTACGGGCATTAAAGTATGAACGAGTGGAAGGCAGCAGCTACTCCCATCATATGAATTGATCCGATTGGGACGGCAAGCGGAAGAACAGAGACACAAAATCGCCCGAGCAAATCAAATCCATCTATCTCATACGTATCTGTGAGCTTTCTATTTTACTGCACTAATGTTTCATATGTATATGCATTTATTCATATTAAATTTATTTCATAAATACAGATAACATCCAGTAATCAGAAACCGAGCAAGGCATTAATAAAACTTCTATAATATACCAAGTGATATATATTCTTGTAAACACTAGGATCTCAACTTCGTGTTAAATTACTCGAATACTACCAGCCACTATAGTATTTCTTAGTTAGTTAGTATTTGTTTTTGCACAGTAGTGCAATGCTATTTTCGTATAAACGCATCGAACCTGAACATAAATACTTCAAATACGCTTCGTAAAAGCGAAAATACACATTAGATACCTAATTAAATCCGTAGCACCAACTAAATGTAAAGTATGACAAGTCATGCTAATAATATATCGTCGTAGTGCATCCTAGTAGTTAAAATTTTGCTAAATTCACTGTTCCCCTCAATGAGGTTCAATTTTATTATACAAACATTTACACTAATCATTTACATCTACATCAATTAACTAAGATGACTGAAATAATATATACTTAGTTAATTATAATGCTGACTCATACTAATAATTGAGTCAGTTTTGCCAATAAAGACCTACTACAAATAAACACGAAATAGTTTAAAGTAGGTGAAATGAGAAACGAAAACAAACTACAGTAAGTTATTAGTTTTCAGAGTTGTCAAATAAATAAACCACCTTTTACAGTTGATAATGCTATACCTATATAATTTAGATACACATAATATTATAAGTTTAGAATGAAAGTACCATGACAGTGTAATCAAGTTTTGAAATGTTTTCAAGCAGAGAAATTAATTTGCGTGCGGTTTGTAGAATGATGTAGAGAAGGTGAGTAGGTTGTGACTTGGCAACTCAGATTTAGTTATCCCACACACATGAATATTTAAGGTGGGTTCAACAGTGATGCTCCTTGTACTTTGTATATTTCATTGTGAGCACAGACGTTGAAATTCGTGCTCTGATATCATTTCTATGACACTTGAGTAATTTTGTTACATGATGTTGTTGCATATTTAAAGAGCTACACATTTATCTCTGCTTACAAAGTCAGACTTTTTCTGCAATGATGCGACCAACCACGAAATGCAATACGTTTTTGGCGATGACATCAACAGATTCATAGTTGGGCATTATACGGAGAACATTAATCATAAATATGAAACTAATAAATGGTCCCAGTGAAAGGTTCAATACTAAAACGTTTTCTCTCTCTCTTTATTATTCCTTTCGTTTGCAAGTCAACATGTTGAGGTGACAAATAGTATCAATTTTTTCCTACTTTGTTGACCCAAAGTAGCTATTGGCTTATAAGTGCGATTGGCAGTAAATATTACAACTTTTCCATTATATCATTTTTATGTCTTATTTTCCAGCTCAGAATTCAATTGAAATGCATTTGATTACACTGCATTGACCATGGCCCCTGCATTGTCGTAGAAGTTACAGTGATTAAATATCCCTGAAATAATGTGCTAAAGCTCATACATCCCTGGACACTTTTTAGTGACATAATGTAACGCAGAGTCTTACGCCGAACCGAAGGAAATCCCAACTCTGCTAGTGGGCAAATAAAATGCTACCCGAAAAACTAATGCCAAAGCAAAGGAAATCAACAAGGGAGCGGAAATGGAAGAAAGGTTTCTTATTATTACTTGCACATCCACACACAAGCACACTGTATATAAAATATATTTATATGGATATTGATAAGAGTCTAGGTAGTTTATACTATTAAGTAGTAACTGTGAGCAGGGGAAAGAATGGTACTGCATTGCTATCAGTAGCATTGTCCAGAGAAAAGAGACAATGCAAGTCAACAGAAAACTTTCTTGTAGCTGTGCCAAAGTTTTTCTAAAAATCAATGGGAACTCTTATGTGCTACATATACTCCGCTATTTCGAGTTGACTTGACTAGCCTCGTCCCCGGAACAGTTGACTTCAGTTGTCTGCTTAACGTGCCCACGCTTAACGTGCCACGTTATATTTATGCTAAATAATATAAATGTTCAAGTAGGTGGTATTGTCACCGCTACTACTCACAGGGCTTTTCGTATTTACATATTCCTTGTCATATTAAACGTCGTAAGCTCCTTATATAGAAACACTCTGTCCGAGTGTACCTGCGTCTGTTTGCATAATAACTTAAGAACCATTCAACATTATTCATTCAATCTTGCTACACGTACTATTGAAGTCCTGTATGAGGTTAATGTTAAATACGAGGTCAATCATTTGACTACTTCCTGACCTTTGACACTTCTAATTTAATTACATAATGATAATGATATATCAGGGGTATAGAATGTACAAACTTTGAAATCAAATGACGAAATTAGGGATTTTGCAGTATCAACGACGATGAGGCACTGGTACAATACCATGATGCAGTTGAAATCCAACATTGCTGAAACATTGTGAAAATAAATAGGTAGCTTTTGTATTTGGTATTTGGGTACTTTGTAATGTAATGGTGGGTTCTTATCCACTTTTTAAAATATTACGAAATTACGATGTTTATTTACACCCGGTGTTGACCGGGTTATTTCATATGAAACTCATCCAAACTTAAAGTGTCAAATTAAGATAGGAAAAACTGCTTTCCAAAAATAGAGACACATAGTTACGAAAGAGCAGCACTGCTGACATTGTCGAGTTGCAAGTCTAGTCGTGAGTGGCTGCTACGCAGGATTAGCTTGCGGCATTGAAATTCATACATAGCAGTTTTGTTTTGTCTGCTTTTCCAGTGCACAAAAAGCAAGGCAAAGGTAAAACTAAAAAGGGGAAATGACATTCCAGTCTCAGAGAAAGGAAATTGAAGATATCTAGTCAAGTTGTTGAAAAAATATGTCGAAATAACATGGCATTGAAAGCATGGAAACACCATAGGGCACTATTAAGAAATGTTGGCATACAGACTTACATAGCCTTAAGTCTAAAATATATTCGGAGATCATTTCGAAGATATAATTAACATGCACGCTGATACTTAGGTATATATGATAATAATAACCTCATGTACGATATGAAATAGGGTACAGATAGTGCTGGGTGCTTATAGAGATACGAAACATAATCGCATTTAAGAAACTATACATTTTTATAATAATAAGCTTGATTTGATATGGATAAAACTAGTTTTGATATATCGGGTAAGTATCAATGTATAAGACACAGGTAGTTTGACAAAAAGGATTTGTAGGCATGGCTTAGTAGCTTCACTCGATTTCATCTTCTTATCAATAAGAGTGTTGGTGGTAGGTGCAGAATGTGAATATATTTCTACGCATGGATTATGTGCACTTATAGAAGTAGTGATCCTCCGGCAGTGATCCTCTTTTGGTACACAGCATTAGGTGAAATGTGTACAAAAAATGGAGAATGTAACGATTTCAGGATGAATGGACACTGACGTAGTTTTTCTCATTTGTCTCACCATAGCGTAGTCTTGCACACAAACATGCAGGAGAAGAAAGTGGAGAAAGGCAAGGGAAAGAAAGGGAAAAGGAAAAGCACAAAGAGAAAGTAAAGGAAATATTATTACAAAGAGAGACCATGCATCGTCAGCTGAGATTCAAAGAACTCATTGTGAACGGGAAGGGAAGTGAAAATGAAAATAAAACTGTAAGAATAGCAAAAGGGGAAACTGTAAGTGACAAAAGATTTTTGAGCTGCTATAGCTTTACGTTTATCTTCTGTGTATCTCTGTATTCCCACTTACAAATAAAAAGTGTAGATGCATTGTGTATCATTCTATTCTATTCCATTGTACTTCATCGCCTTGCATTCGGGATTACTCAAATATCGTTTTCTACCACCATATACTATTTATAATACCTATTAGTGTATATCCACATCAGATCTCCTTCAGTATTATCTAACAGAATATATTTTATACCTCTACTTTCTTATTCTCCTGTGCCATGCCTAGATATGTAATATTATTATAATAAGGCAGTATACTTGTGACAGTAGTGCTGAATGAAATCCTCAGAAATTTTTTAGCAGTCATCTCAATAATAATAATAATATGTGCTCGGTATGTCCGCAGCTTCCTTGACTTGCGTATTTATATCTGCAATAATATTGTCGTTGGCCATGCCATATACATATACCTACACAGAGTTGCAAGTTGAGTAGCTGGTTTGGAATTACAGAGACTACACATTGTCATTTTATACTGAAATACGTTGGAATACCTATAGGGATAATAGTATGTTCTTTGCTTGTATAGTATTTAATACGAGAAAAGATGGATAGAACGGCTGCATATTTTCCACACATTAATGTCAATTGGATCCTTCAAGTCTACCAAAAGGATTCCATGCAGGGATGCATATAGAGGAGCTTAGTTTGGTGGACTGAATATAAAGACTAAAGGGGAGCAAGTGCTACAATTACTTTAGCTCTCGTACGTTGAATCTTTTTGAATATCTTTTTACTCTCCAGTCTATTCTTTTCTTCTCGTTTATTATTATTATACAGAGTAGCACTTTATTCATCGCTTCTACGCACTTCTATACTCCTGGTGCGTGGATTTAACATGAGAAGCACTTTTCGTTCAAAAACCAAACTAGCTACACAGTACTTTTGTATACTTCCATGACGTATATGCGTATTTGAGTGAAATCGAGAAATGCAGAGTAGCTTCATGAAATATTAGCGTGGAATGCTACTTTTATAACAGACCTAGTAAACGTGCCTTTTCTTAAAACAATTCCATTTATTTTTACAATAGCTCTATTCTTTTCTCAATTTCTTATCTGAGCTCCAATCAGCTCCCATGCCGCACACACTAAAATGTGTGCAAGGGGAAATACTTTGTTACATACACTTTATTTCTTCCTATGAAATTGAATGGTTCATCATACAGTTATGAATGAGAAATGTAGATTGCTGTAGTACAATTAATTTCATACATTTAACTCAGTTAATTCAATTTTGAAGACTACTTTTGTCAAAGAAATTATTTTTTCCTTTCGTCGTCCTCCGAGAAAATAAATGGGTGAAATATGACTTTGAGTATGTTTAGTACATTTGCACAAGTAGCTAATAAAATCCTGATGGAATATAACAGGAAATTGTTCGTTTCATATTTCAGTTTTAGTGTACCTACTGGAGGAATAAGAGAGAGTGGAAATATGCATAAGTACCTTCATACTTCATGGCGTAATAGTCGTTCTACTTGGAAACAAGGACTGTATGCTCGCAGTATAATGATGATGCAATACAAACGGGTAAAATTTGCAACTTCTCTTAACTACAATTGCATAAGTAGCAGTACATTACGTATCTGTGCAGAACAATCGCTACTTGCTACAAATTCTACAGACGACAAATAAAATTATCTTTCTCAGTAAAATTGCAGTCTGAATCTCATCTCAAGAAGACAACGATGTTTCTAGTTTCCTATTCCCGTCTCTCATTCTCAGTTTCTTCTCTTCCTTTCTCACTTTCATCCCGAGCTCCAGAATGCTCGTCCATTACACCAACCCATAAGTTCATACCAACCAATATTATTCTTCTTCTTTGTAGATCTAACATATTACGTTTGTCTGATCACGTTAACCCAAACACAAGTACAGCTCAGCCCATATAAAATATAAATATCAACCCAGCCTATCTTAAACTACTTCACAAATTATTTTAATGCACAAATTTACAGAAATATAACAAAAATAAAAATTTCACATGAGTATGAGGTTTTGACAACTTGATATTTCCCCGCATTGAAAGTCATACATGGACTTTTCCATCTAAAATTATCCTACAAATGCCTGTTTCACAAAAATTCAAATTCAGAAAATATTTATCGATATTATTTAGTTTTGTATATCGCTCTGCGTATACAAGTTCTCGGAAAATTTATATTGCTATACCTAATACAAAATCCGTATATATTTCCAAGTATTTTATTTCGTATGGCATCACCACGGCATATCTCGCCCGATCAAGAAGATTCGCTTATGGCGGAAGAATTTCGATTTCAACAAATATATTACATTTGGCCGTCTTTCATGCGTATTGGAGCACAGACAGGGAATGACAACACACAGCAGCAATTGCATGATGTGATCTAACAGCGCACTGAAGAATTTACAGAACACACTGCATAATATATATTTACTTACTCAACACAATGTACACAGTGCATAAACGTACAGGAAAATTCTGCGTTTCTTCACAAATATTGCTTTTTAGTATTTCGTGTTCCTCTGCATGTACGGGATGCACGACATGGCACACACAGTCACACAGTCAACTAACCCTTGCAGTCGAATTCGGCTACAATAACTTTAATGTATACATTGCCTTGCATTGCTTCTACATATATTCATACCATGCATACCCCCAACAACGAAAAAAGACATGCCTTTTACAAACTAATATTATGATCTCTTTCTGCAGTTGCTGCTCATGTAAGTTGTGCAAGGATGGCCCTGTGTTGTGTAGGTATGTTTATTTTCACTGTTGCCTTATTAACAAGCTGAGAGAGAGAGGAGGGAGATGGAGTTTATAGTAATGTAATAGCACAAGATGCAGCAGACCAGACAAATAAATTTCTGGCTTGGGTACCTTGGCCTAGTTGAATTCGTAGTGATGTCACGGTGGTGGCTCAAGCCATGCTGCACCACAACTAACAAGTTTAAGACCCAGGCGAGTTATAGTTATTTACATTTTTCTACATTCAATTTAATACGAACTGCCACAACCACTAGAGTATTTCCAACTTCATATTATGCATCATTATTATTACTATTGCATTTCATTTAAAATGCATTGCATTTTACACTAACCACTTTGTTTCGGTGTACCTGTAGCTAAAATATAATACTTATCCACATAGAGAATACTTTCAAACTTGCAAATATTTCCACGTTATTGCCAAAATACTTTTACTTCGTATTGTTTTGGTATTTGTCTTTGTATAGCCACTTGGGTTGTTCACAGTATAATATTGTATACAGCTGTAATTTGTAAAAATCCGGTGGTTTAGTATACCATTATGAGATTTCAGACTTATTGTAGAATTCCCGCAGTGAAATTTGCAGCTCATTGCCGGGTAGGTATTTTAGTAATGGTATGAAGATGAAATATATACGTGTTAGGTACGAGTACAGTGAAGTATGACAATGTAATGGCGAGATTATGTTGCAGTCATCTACATTAAGTATACATGGACAAATGGTTTATCCAGCGTGTTTTATATGTGTAAAGGCTGGAGTTTTGTTCGATAGGAAGGACGGAATTGAAAGAGGCAGACGGCCGAGTAATGCAACGAGGCGGAAGGATTCTAGTATTTAACCTTTATGTGAACCCATTGTAAATAAGTTGTAATGAGACTTTCTATTGTCCGACACACGGGAAACACACAAGTGGAATGCATTGATACTCCAATACGCTTAACTGCCAAAATTGCGTGATTTTATCAAAATGAATGGGCTACTCGTAAACCTCTTGTGATATATTTTATCCATTGACTGAAGCATGAACCACCTCATGTCCTTTTATTTCACTAACTTTTCGTTGTCTTCAGTTTTGATACATGTGCATTCTAGACTATTCATAAGCCTTCGTTTTCATTCGAATCAATTGGACTCAACCCCACGCTGCGACCAACTCCACAAGGAACATTTATACATTTGTATTTTTACAGAAAATATTCACTTGTAGGTGCTCGTGGTTTGGTTGGCTACAGCAGAAGTGATAGGCAGTATACTAGAAATGTCAATATCACTAGGTGCATGATAAATATACCAGAGAATATGTTACCTCTACAATTTCACTGTCTACTTTTATTAGTATGGGCTTCAAATATTCATCTTATCTCAACAGTATTCATACTGCTATGCAATAAATGCGAAAACTTACTTTATATTATATCTTTAGTACGTAGGTACATTTTCTAGGTATATCCAATGGCTAAACCTTTTACTTTTTATACAAAATATCTTCAAAAGCATTTGGCTTGACTTGCCTTGGCGTGCTGCTATCTGAAATGTAATCTCATCTGCAGACCTAACCCGATAAATCCCACAGTGTCCTTTCTGAAATGCACAGTAAGAAAAAACAGTTAAATGCATTTTCACAGTAGTCACGAGCCATTGACTTATAGATGCACCATACGATCATAAAGACATTCTCCGGACATATTGAGACAAATAGGTAGGTAATATGCATCAATGCCATCAGAAATGATCAAACAAGAATTTTATGAATCACAAATACCGTATAGAAAGAAATAAAAGAAATAGAGTCATGAAGAAAAAATGTTTCCAATCCCCAATAAATACCCATTGTGTTTTCAACGTGAAATCCTACCTATAAATAAACACGGTTTCATTCACCTAAAAGAAATATTCATTAGGTAAGATCTTTTACATGTACATAGTGCATCTTTATCATTGCTGTGTCGCCCGGAAACATTTTCAACA
Organism: Pogonognathellus flavescens; assembly: GCA_019776165.1. Taxonomy (NCBI): domain Eukaryota; kingdom Metazoa; phylum Arthropoda; class Collembola; order Entomobryomorpha; family Tomoceridae; genus Pogonognathellus; species Pogonognathellus flavescens. Next base: position 51,275 of record JABASD010000239.1, on the reverse strand, counting down.
TATAAATAAATCTTTTAGTATTTAAGTACAAAATCTACACACTCAGTTACAAGCCGCTTTTATTAAGTTACTATACAAAACTAGCCTAACTTCAAACCCAAGCTTACTGAGGCCTATAGTAATACCATTTTGTACCATACGACACGCCGGCTCACAGAAGCATCATGTTGTAGGCTTATGATGACGGACATAAATATTTACGGAGTAATGTACTACATATTATATATATATGAACCCGCCTGTAGCTAACTTTCATGCCGAAACCAAAACTGAAGTGGAGTAGATAGTTAAAAGTAGCGTGAAAAGTTATAGAACAGTTACAACATCACATAGATGCCTATGTGTGTTTTTTTATGAAAAACCTTAAAACACTTACTGGACGATATGCACTGACAAAAGCATTACTCAGGATTGCGAGTCTATATAAAGTAAATCATCTTTTGAGTGAATGAGTCGGTATATGGAATTTTCTGTTGACTACCGTCATAATGTGCGTCGGGAAACTACGCACAAGTTTGTAGTTGAGTATAAAAGTATGGAGAACAAAACGACATGGTCTGACTGTGAAAGTAAAAGTTAATTACATTTGCTACGCTCCAAAGGACAAACGTAACCCCTTGTTATCTCAGTCGTATATAATTTTGTTGAAAGGTAAACGAATGAACATAACGGCTTAGTTAAGTACGCAGGGACACTTACTCATAAATCATTTCCACGCCAATATAAATCCTGTTGTTAGTAGTTGGTTGTTTGGTAGTACGGAAGGAAAAATGATATCCCTTTTGTCATTCCGTATAAAGATATTAATATCCCAAATGGATGGATCATAGTTCCACAACAATCTATACTTTATTCCGTGTGTACATCTCTGAAAGAAATATAAAGAAGAATGTTGAAAAGACTCGCTGAGCATCTTTGTTCCCTGTGAACTTTTCCTTTTGTTCAGATGCGTCGGTGGAATTAGGTACAACGTCGAGACAAAACGACTTTCTCGTCTCCGTTTCAATTAGGCATAATACGAGCCTTTGTTTCTCGATTTATTGTTTCTCTTACAAACAGAACAAATACACGTGAAAACAACTATATCTCTAAATATACAATGACAACGTTGAATTAGTAGTAGTAATATATATCTAACGCTCAACTGCCAACTTCACATAATATTGTAAAAGCCGAGTAATACAGGTTATCAAGTAATTGAACCCCTGTGTGAAAAGCAGTTAGCTTTTGCAGCAACAGGAAAGAGGACAGAATGAAATCACCCGCACGTTCCTATGAACCATACCCATTGTTAAAATATTACAGTAAGACAAAGACGCCCAATGATCACAATACCACACACAATCTTTCTACTTTTCAACCACACAGGTGAATTTCTTTGTGAAAATTGTCAGTTTGATAACTGAATCAAATTACCGCCACCAAAATTTGAGTCTGTGTGTAATTGAAACCACTATATAAAGACGCACAATATACCATAGTTGGAAAATAATCAAGCAGTTATCTACCGAAGAAAGTATGGATAAGAAAATTACAAATATATGTAGCTATGAATGAAACTGAAATAAATATTTGTGAAATAATTAGGCATTTAAATTTTCGTTTAAATCGTACTTCAAATTTGGCATCTCTGATTACAATAAATATAAGAAAACAAAACGATAATATTTTCTATGAAGCTGCCGGTGTTTCTGATACGGAATGAATAATATGCGATTGCACACTCAGACAGAATGAAGTGAAAGAAAACGGGAGAAAGTTTAGTGAGTTGACAAAAGAAAGAGCAGGGCTGTAGACGATTACATTGACGTTAGGTACATGTGCATTTGGATGATTTAGCTGGGAAATATCCTGGAAATATCTATGCTGCACACCTACTTAAAGTGTATTAATGCAGTGCAGACACTACAACTGTGTGTGAGAAGTTTACTAGAGTCGAGAGGATCGGCACATTGCAGCTAAATGGGAAAAATGAGATGTTACGTTTTTTGCACTACTACAGATATTATGCCATGCCTCCGTCTGAGTGGGTGAATGAATGGATCGCATATACTTTCTCCGTATCCATAAATGAAATACATAAAGCAATTTATGCAAGTTGTTTCAGTTCCTCCTCGCCCATTCTAGTCAACTACACGATTCTCCAGCCCTGCCACTGTAAACTGACACTACTCCTCCATTGTATTCGCAAGTAACAAAATGTGTGCATTATATAAGAAGAATGGTAAGCAGTTCGTATAACAGTTGAATCGTAGTAGGAGCAGCAGTACCAGTAATATTAGATATATGTATATTTCATACGTATTTGAATGTGCATGCAGAATATCAAATATTATGTTGCATTACATCGTTCGGTTGACTACAGTACCCAGTTCGCAGTAAGTACAGCTCTACAAAGGGCAAAGCAGGTTAGTGCCGTGTACAGTTAGTGCAAAAAACGTAAACGACGTATTTATATGGGCAGTAGAAGTAGGAGTTTTCCCTGTTTGTATGTGTTTCTACACTGTTCATCCAACTTCCAAAATACGATGCACCCAACAAATGAGATGGAAAATTTACACATGACACGACGACGTGAGATGACATAAGGGATCAATTCTAAGGATTCTAATAATACTTGAGTCACAGACTCCTCTTTTTACTAGTGAAAACTTCAGCATGCTTTCTCTGTTGCCATGTCCGATAGGCTTGTTGTAGTCTGTCGTCTTTATGGCCTTCGTTTTCTCTTTCCTTGGCTCATTTTCTCCTTCTTCTTACTTTTGACTTGTATCTACCTCATTCTACAGCACTTCGAATTCTATAGTGTGCTTACATCACACACTCCACACAGAAAAGCAACGAAGCTAAGTAAGTTATAAAATATATATCGTTCCCTGCTACTATATACTTATGTACTTCAACTACCCCTCTTCATTTATTCCAATTGCACAGGAACGGAATGTAATTAGACTTCAAAACTTCATACTGCGTGTCAGAAAATGTGAATAATTCTATACACTCTCCTACACACTTCAGTTGGGTATCTTGAAGTACATGAGTGCGTGAGTCAAGTGAGTAAACGACACACTTTAGAAATAGTTGATACTACTCCAATGTCCAAAGTTAACTGGCACAAGTAGGATTATAAATAAAACGAAATTTAAGTACAGTCGAAAGTTTGTAGAAACAGAAAACTTCTTCAACTGAGAGGGAAATGCATGTTTTAACAAACTATATGATACGTAATGATAATATTTGCCGTAGGTAGTTTTTGAGTCGTGGAAAATAAAATAAGAAGTAGAGAGTTTATTACTTAAATGTAATTTCTATACGGGGGATGTTAAAAATTGATGGAATTAATACACATGTATGAAGTGTATTGACCGTGCAACACATTATAACGTCTGTAGTAGATAGTGTCGTGTTTGTGTAATGTAATGCAACATAAATGCCATGATGTAACGTATCTCATCGTAAAGTAGTGGGTAAGAAACTACTGTAGCATCTAAAGTAAGATAATGGGAGCCTCTGGTTTGCCCTGCTTTACCCCATCTGTTTCTCAGAATGTTATCTGCTTATAGATACAGATACGATGAGAACAATACTGAATCTTTCCTCCTCAACCAAGTCAGCTTGATTTCCCAGTGTTCCCATATTTGCGTCAACTCAGTCCCGTTGCTTCTGAATAAGTTAGGCGACTGTTCACGAGAAAAACTGTTTCTTTTCTTTATTCAACTATCCCTTCTTAGATGTCAAGTCCGTGTTTCTTTACTGTCGGGACATTCTAAACTATATTATGGTTGCATGTATAGTAGTTCTCAGACTGCACACAACTACATTTGCTACCCTTCTATTCAACAACAATTTTAATGACGTGTATAGTCTATGTACAGCCGAGGTAGCAATAGAAATATAGTGGAATTGCCTAACTATGAGTAAAAACACTTAACCTTTGCATTTTAATTTATATTGTGTAAAAATCACCATGCTTGCATAGCAAGGTAGATTCTGCACTCCTTTCTTTTCAATGAAACATGTGTATAATAGTTATTCATGGCCTACTTATAACTAAAATATGCAGTTCCTTCAACATGGATACATAGACGCCTAGAGATAGTTAGTTTAGTGTCTTCTAAACAAAAATTATTGCAGCGACTGTTACAGTAGATGTATTACAATTTTGCATTAAAAGGTTCTAAACCCAAGTTAACTCTCGAGCTGTTTTACGAAAAATTAATAACCACCAGTGGGGCTTCACTTTTAATAAACAATTGTTTATTAAACGTGAAGCCCCACTGGTGGCTATTCATTTTTCTTTGTGTAAAACAGCTCCAGAGTTAACTTGGGTTTAGAACCTTTTAATGTAAAATTGTAATGCATCTACTGTAACAGTCGCTGCAATAATTTTTTAATCACTGGAAGCTCATCACAGGAAAGGTCAATCATATACGAAAATATGTTTCCTGCAAACTGAAACCATATTTAAATGCAGTAGCTCAATAATCATGAATTAATAGTCAAAGTTCATAATCATCATTATTATCATAAGGTTTTGGTCAACGGATCTAAAGTAAAAAGAATAGTTGCACATTGTACATTATCGATTCACTGTATGCTTACGGCAATGTAGTGTTGTTTTTTGAAAGCATAAAAATGGTTAAGCTGCATTTTGGTCTAGGGAGTAGGTACATGTCTATTTTTAAATTTTGTTTCGGTAGTGATGTATGTCCGTAGGTAAAATTCTTGATGTTGACGTTGCGACAGAAAAATACAACAGTCAGCCTACGCGACTCGAGTTTGGGAAACACCGTGAACTTTGTGGAGCCTGAAAAGTAGGGTGTCTGTAGACAGTAAACAGATGTGTCTCTCCCTAAAATCTAAAATGTTATTTTGTCTTTTTTCTAGGAGGCTGGTCGGATGAATGATATTTATTTTAGAATTTAATGACTGTCTAATGTAAATCCAGTCGGAAAAGAGAAAATTGGAGACGTCGGGAAATTTAGCTAAAAAGCAAGTTCAAAGCAAATTCAAATTGATTCAAGTTGATTCTTAGCGAAATACAGGAATGAAGTGAAGACATGCATTCGCACGTCAATTTATTCTAACTTTTGTTAACAGCAGCATTCGTTAACTAATTTAAGGTTCTTCCGCCACGCACTTCCGTGGACTTTAGTGGAGTATCCATATATACTAGCCCAATCAAGGAAAATGGATTGACCCGAAGTGAAGATCACATTATATTACACCGCAGGAGAAAGATGAGGATAGGAAAACAACTCATTGTAAATTATTAAATTTAGCCCTGAAACATCATCCCGGTTGTACAATTCAATTGGACGTTGTGCGCCCAACTTTAAAGGGCTTCAGGGACCGATAAAACCATAAACGTTTCCGACTGGATGGACAAGCCGTAAAACTTGCCTTTGCGTTTCCATTGCATTGGTTACCGAACTGAATTTAGTTCAGTCTAGGCTTAGTTGAAAAGAAATGCAATGATCAGACACAGAAAGGGAAAGGACAAAGGATAGTTAGGATAAAAGCATAAAAGTCAAGCTTGACTTTGGCTGCTCTGTGAATCATACGGATATCTCTGCTGCCTTGCAAATCCTTGTGCGTCCTGCAATGAAAACGTATTGTGTTTCGTTTTCTGGACTAGAATGTCATGTCTCTTATCACATTCCATCACATCTTATCACACCGTGTGACATGATATTACCAGCCCCGCTCTTATTTTGGCTTCCGTGTCCACTCTCATCGTCCACATCACACAAAACTAGACCATTCAAACCACACAGGATTCTGCACTATAGTCAAACACCACACAAATATTACGTGTTCCACACAACATCGTAAAATTCCCAGTTTCCAATTCTGTCCAAAGTACGCTCGCACAAATATGCACAGACCACTCACTATACTTTCACTTGTAAATAATCCAGCACCACCAACATAAGTTAGGACGAACAAGATAATACATCTATTTTGCCCCTACTTCCAACCTAACAAACTATAATTCTTTCAACCATACTCAAATAGTTCGTGTCTAAAAATGTTGGCTTCCATTCCAACTCGATTCAAAGTAGCAGTAACTTAAATAGTTGGATGGAACAAACCCCATTCCAATTCTATAGTTCCCAAATATTTTCAAATAATCCTCTGTGGAAAGTTTATAATACCTACATATACTTTACATACAACTATATCATCTGTCAAGTAAGTCGAAGATTCCTGGAAAAATTAGTGCTGAATAAGTATCATTTTGGTTAAATTTTAATTAAATCCTATTTTAGGACTTTTAGTTAGTATTTTTTAATAGCTGGCATAAAAATACCAGTATTTTATCACAATAAAAGTTTCTCTGATTTTATTGTCTTCAATTTAGGTAAAAAATTAAAAATATATTCTTATCATTGAGTATCTTTAACTTTTCATAAGTATGAATAATAATCTGGCAATTGCTGTATATTTTCCATATGATTAGAAATTAACAGTGTACTATTTTGTGTATACTGCCTTTCACACAAATTCGAAAATTTAACGATGAATCTTCAGGGCAAATTACTAACAATATTGATAGCTAAGGACTTCTGTTTCAATATTTGCCTAATGACAGAAAAGGTTATACATTAACGCATTTCATCCTATTTATAAGTAATATATAATTGTAGTTAATAATATTATAAAAGACCTCTCTTTCAATTGAGGTATATAAAGACCACAACAGCACTAATATTTAATGTGTTGGAGTCTACATGCACTATGTTTACTTTTAGAGCATGAAATACACTCATTTTCACAATAAATACCTCTCCGAGTAGTAGGTATTATACACAATGCATATAATATGACATAGGCACCTATATTATATACTTATGGAGCTACCACACTGAAAAATGGCTACATGCACTTTAGAAAGCCGTTATACTGATACGACAGTGTTTATTATATCATCATATGCCACATGTTCTTGGCTTGTGTTTCCCCTGCCCTGCCATTATATAAATAAGTTCTTACTAGGTTTGCTACATTCTCAGAGTCGGAGTAAATCGTGTCATGCTGCCGGGTGCAGAGAACGAAGGGAATGACATAATGTTGTATGCTAGTGACTACATATAGGCAAACTGAGGGCAAATCCCTGAAATGAACTTTGAACAAGATCTTGTTGACAGTTTTATGGAGCAGCTTAGAGGACCCTTTAGTTCAGCTTAAAAGTTTCCTTCAGTTTCTTTCCTCCATAGTGCAGAATAGGAATGTCCAGTTTTAAGTTCCCTTCTTTACTTTACTCCATTTCTCCTCATTTTCCCTGCCACTGCTCCAACTATACAATTTCACGTTCAACTGACTGAGTGATAAAGTCAGACTGGCTGTCTCTGCGGGTTCAACTCAAAAATACCATTTCCCTCTGCAAGAACACTCAAAAATAACAAAAAATGTTTCACACTTGTTTTTATTCCACATGGCCAAACCAGAATGGAAATTACACAAACAGTAAACAATCAAGATAGTTTCTCAAAATTATAAGTATGAGTATGATTTTTATCGTTGCAATCCTATATACACTATAATGTGAGATGCAACAATATCATAATTAGTATATAGGTATTTCCTTTTGTTTGAAGAATTCTGTATACGCACTAAAATAAATCAAAAGCATACGAATCGGGGTTATGTGTCGCAGACACTTCGGAAAGTAATGGGTTGTGTAGGTGTGTATCTATACACAGAGGCCAGAAGTATGCAACCTGTCGTCATAAATAGGGACATGAAATACCTCGTGTTATTGATTCACATGTCGGACGATAAAAAGCCGATATTGTAACCGTTTGTGTTCAAACGACGTGAAATTGAGAGGGAGTCAACCTGGCTTATATTAATGTTATGTAAGCACACGGGGTGTCCAAACTCAAATAACGTAGCTCTAATAACCAAAATGAGACACGTCCTTGTTACTAATCCTTTACATTTTGATGGTGACACAAAAGCTTGTAGCCCTGCCTTATCCTTGTGCATTGGGATTTATCCACAAATGCAATGGTTTTTCTATCTCTTTCTCTCTCTCTCTCTCTCTCTCTCTGGAAATGAATAAAATGCATGGATTTATATAGTTATGTACTATAAGTACACATGACATGGCGTAATATAACATGCACATTTTTATAATAGTTGTGTATGTACATGAGAACATGCAGACACTTTTGTGCACATACATAAATTGAATAGAAAATATATATAGAGTTGAATAGAACGAAGATGTTTAATTCGGGAAAGTAAAATGTTCGTACGAATTGAAGCTATGTAGGATTGAGATGGGAAGTGGAGGCATCAGTGATGAAACTTTTCCCAATAAAAACGTACGTATGTGACTTGCAGTGAAACATTTTACCGACTTCACCTCAATCGTACTTAGGTACTTTATGAACATTTTAAGCCGCCGACTTTACTTGCAGTTGTATGCATATAATCTTTTCGTATACTTGTGTACATAACGAGAGTTTTTACTGCCATGTAGAATGCATGCCGGCCGGAGATAGGAAAAGTATTAGTAATAGGCTTACAGTGTTTATTGCGCTCCATTTGATCATCACGAAGTGAAATAGAGAAGAAGAGCTAGAAGCTGTGATTTCATATGTCCATCCCAATTCGCTGGACGATTACAAAAATGATTTGACTGGGTTGACCTACTATTTACCTGGAATAGGCTGTACATGCATTTTGAAGTGTAATGGCAGTTCATTTTTATTGTAAGTAGTACTTTTAGCTTTTGTACATAAACATATACACATAAAGTAGGCACATAAGATGTTTGCTCCATATTGAAAGGAAGCGGTAGTAAAATCCAAGTTGACGACAGAATGGAAAAACCGGGACGAACAACGCAGACAGAAACCAAAGGCTTTTTGGCTCAAATGAAGACCATAAAGCATTTTTTTATGATGCAGTGGATCCTTGATGTGATAAAATTGAAAACAAGTTGCCATGATTGTTACTGTGCTCATAGCTCTTTTTTCAAGAGTGGGTAGGTAGGTGGATTTTCTACTGGAGGGATAAAGGGCGGCCCAGTACAGTACATCCAAATTGGAGAGACATGAACTTAAGCTAAAGGAATGCAATGGATTCAGATAAAAGCAAACTAAAAGATTTCCTTTTGCAATAAAATGGTCCAATTTGATAGATTATCTGACACATTTATTGCCATTTTCTGCTGACATTAAAAGGTATTAATGGGCTTCGGAATTCAGAATTGGAAATTATACTTTATCACTAGTAAGATTCGGATCGGAATTGTGAAATTGCTTTTGGATACAAAAATGAGCTACATAAAGAGCTTAATGATGCATAAATGTTTTAGAGCTAAGTTAACTTTGCAGCTTAAGCTAACTAACGCAAGAAATTTAATTTAGCCGGGGAGACAGAGACGGAGAACATAGGGCGTATCTATCTGGAGGTTCTCCATTCAAATAACTAATATCCCCAGCTAAGTGTCTAATTATTTTCATTTGTACAAATGCCTACCGTATATTATACCCAGAAGCCTATACACTATTCATTATACGCGTACCTAACTCGTGTATTCTTTGTAAACTTTGTCTCTAAGTGACACCTGTGCGTCTGTACCTGTCCACAAATTTAATTTCATTCAGTCTCCATCATGTTTTCTGCTAAATGAACCCCTAGAAAAAGATTTTACTTTCAATGGGAATGTGTGGCCAAAGTAGGTAGGTACATTACTTTTCTGCAAAGACAGACATGCTCTACTTAAAGCTTTGTTTCTCAGATTTTGTAATTTAAATTTTACGCTCCTACTCTTAAATTGTTCTCAGAATCAGAAATCAAAAGATTTCTCAAATTACAATTTGACAACGGAGATTACTTCTCTAAAAAGTGTTTTGACTCTGAAATTGGTTGCTTACTTCATCCATCCTCGTTCAGACACTGACATATGTTCGGATGCTTACTTAAAGCAACTATCATCTAAAATATTCATTTCACAAACTTGGGACTAGTTTTTCATACAAAATGTATAACAATGTCACTCATAAATTCAGACACATACGTTACTTATCACCAAAGTGCTTCAAGCTGAAAATAATTCTGACGTCTCAATGTTGAAGTAAGGCCATTCAATTGAACAGTCTTTCTAGAGTATCGTGTTCTTTCAATACTCAACTGATTCCACAGTTGGCTTTGAACATCACCACTTCAATTGAAACTCTAAAGAAATAGTTCATCTAAATTTGTAGATACCGAAATGAGAAAACATTCTTCCTTGCTAACAAAAAACTTTTCTACATCGTGGCGCTTGTCAAATTGACATATCTAACATAAGTGAAAATCATGATTAACTAGAATACGTATATTATAGGCACTGACATTGTATAAGTAGCTATATTAAAAGAATCAAATTGACAATAAGAACCTTAAAATCGCCCATAGCCTTAAAAGTCACTTTTACTAATTACATAATTTAGGTACATTAATTAGACACCTAAATGGATAACGGTCAAAATAACATTATCCTGTCTCATTGTATTTTCCCCATGTCTTCAGAATACATTCTGAATACAAAACGTGTAAGTTTATGTAACATGTGGGCAATGCATTATATTTAGTCAGGAACTTACTATATCAAGCTATACATTCTTATGTACCTCTTTACTTCACCACTTCATTGCAACTGCATACAGCATACACACTCTTGTATATATTTGCGATGGCTGTAGTGTTTTGAAAAAGCTTCTGTGTTATTTCAATCATTCTAATAAACTAAAGTGCCTGTTTCCCTTCTTTTCTGCAAGTTTAACTTTCGTCTGCCAGCAGCCTACACATACACGCCATTATTTTTGCGTATCGGATACCTAGTGAGTTATACGAAGGGTATTTGTCTACTTCTGAACAAACTAGCCGTTGCCACACACACACAGTTTTGGAAGGGAAAGTCTCTATAATACTGAATACTACATGTAAGTATTGCATTAGTATACCTACACGGACTAGTCGTATCTGTATAATACATATGCTAATGTGTTGCTTTGTGAAGAATGTTTGGAAAAAGAATCAGACAGGGAATGTTGCCGTATCATATAGCCATCCACTCTACACGTACACACATTAGGTATCGTTTTCAGCCGCCTGGATGGAGAAAGCGAAGTGAAAGCAGGAAGGAGCCAATAACCCGAAGAAGGAAATAAAATAAGATAAATTACCATGATGACGACTAGGAGACGAAGAAGAGAAAGGGAGTTGTTTGACAGGAAAGTCATCATCCCATTCCTCCCGTGTCTATCAATCAATCCTATTGTCAGGTTCATGTTTTCTCAGTCAGACTATCTCGTCCACAAACTTTCCCACTACACTAATATAATTTGCTTTTGTGGCTTTTCCCAATACTCTCCCGCACATCTGACTATATAGCAGCAGAATGCATTACTTACCATACCCTATGGAAGAATCCATACACCTACTACTCTTACTCTCTCTCTCTCTCTGCCCGAATGGTAGATGTGTATTGTGTGGTATAGTATGTCCGGAACAATGCAACAGAATTCAATACTCGACTGAATTCGTACACAGACAATTTACCCATCCCTCTTTCACCGATCTTATTATTCTATTGTGTCTTACGTACATACTAACTAGACTTACAATTACACTGAAAGGGGGAACACTGCAGAACAGTAGGAACAATATTAGAATCTTTTCCTGCACTCAGTTTCTTGTTGCAGTCGGGTATTTTCAGAAAGGGTGGCCTTGCACTCTTCGCATTCTGCATGCACGCAGAATATGTACACCAGCTATGTATATATGGAACGTGCATGCAAGTATTTGTAATTTCTTTGTGATGCAATGTAATGCAATGTGATAGGATGCGACTTGAATATTTTAACACAACTGTATTTTTAATACTGAAAAATGTTTCCAAGAAGGAGAGAATAGTTTTCGCAGACTTTCTTCAAGAATTCACTGAGACGTCTACAAAGCTCAAGAGTTTTCCTTCATTAGTTACAGTGAGGTTGGTTTAAATATATTTACAGTGATACTACTACCCTTATACTACGAATACATGGTTGGCTACCATTATGAGCTGGACTTGTCAAGAATTTCGAAAATAATAAAGGTAGGAAAAAACAGTAGGTATGTTTATTATACTTACATTTCATCGGATGTATACTTAACAGTCTCTATAATGTAAATATTACAGTAGTCTTTACTGGTTACAATACACTCTGGGAAAGTATTAGAGATACAATGCAGAAGGAAATGCACATAAAATAAATGGCTATATAGTTACAAGGTACTTTCATTTTTACATACCTCCACGTCCTTGCTATACACCCTGACTATAGAGTATTGTATTTCTTCGGTGTTGGTTTCCTTCTTTTCGGTTGGTCTACTTACTCATATGTAATATGTAATGTGAATAGCCATTGCAAAGAGGATGCGAACAATAACAATGAGTTCTCTCTCTCTTTCTGCTTGGAAATCAAATAAAAGTTTCTTTTTCTTTCCCTCTCCTCGGAATGTGCTCATATTATGCATTGAGTCGAAATGTAGTAATATGGAAGACATGAATAACCGTATACCGAAACTTTATACCTATATTCTCACATACGACATAGCTACAACTAACTACTTACAAAATACTTGTATTACATTCCTCTTTCTTTCTATGTTGCTGCAATTTAGATGAATTTCAATTAGAGTTGGGAGCGAGTCGTACGGCAACAGAATTTTACATACACAAACACAGACCACTCAATTGAAAGTATTACAATAACGAGTTCAGGGAGTTGAGTAGAGCTGAGAATGCACTAAACCAACTCATAAGAATGTAGCTTTAAGTAATTTAACTCACGAAAAGTAATAAAATCTCATTCAACATAGATTAGTGAATCAATACAGGTCCTGCCTCAGCCAAGGTATTAAATCTGATTTCAAACAAGGCTTCAATGCAATGCAAGTCTTGTCTATTATGCGTTTCCTCGTTGGCACAGCCTTCCACACTTTCTACCTCTAACATATTCATTCACATTAACGTGGAAATATCGCAGAAACTTTTTCTACGTTAATTGTTTGCAAGAGAAAATTGTAATTTCTTGTCTTAAAATTGAGTGCCACTTATTTCCAAATATGAGAGTTTGCTTACTTACGTTACGCACAGAGAAAAGACATCAAATCGATCATTTTTATTACATAAAACACAAACTAACAGAACTGAACAGTCTACACGCGACTTTTTCAGCCTCCACTTTTCATGTAAAACTAATTTTAAGATGATAAGATGACTGCACAACTTTTTCTACACTTTAGTCGAGTCTATACTGAGGGAGGAAAGTTTAATTGCCATTTTTTCTAGTGGAATTGATAGGATGGTAATTGCTAAGTTTTTACACTGCAAAACAGGAAGCCATACGAAAAAATATCAAGCAATAGCAGGGAAAAAAATAAATACAAATCTAATTTTCAGGTGTGGAGCTGTAAAAGCACAGGCTTTCATCAGGTATTGTAAGTAGCAAAGTAGAAATGACTAGTACAATGATTCTCGTGTTAGCTGGTTATTCCTTGCCTCATGTAAAGGATAACTAATGCTCCTTTAGGAAAATAACAAGTCGGCGGATTATGGTAGCCTTTCAAATATGGGTCTTCTGCCAAAAACATTCATCCACTACATTCACTCATTAAACATTTATGCTCGTATGTCTTTTATGTAAGCTAGCGGCCCACTTGCGTCATTTTTTGCGTATGTTCTCCCAACATTGGGATAGGGCTCCAATTTTCCACGTTTATTATTTGAATGGTTTGAGCCACATACTGCCGCATGCCGGAACAAGCCTTGTAACGTATAACGTATAGCTATATATGGTATGTTAGTCGTGCATCTATCACACAGTGTAAGCATTGTTATTTCCTCGAGCATTTGTGCAATGCATTTAGATTACGCAATTATAATGGTCTTTTTAAATTTCATTATTCTGATAGCTCGCGCGACGTTTCACAGCAAGCAGGAAGGAAGTCATTTCGTAGTTGGTTTCTCCAACATGTCGCTAAATGCAAAAGATATTAAAGAATAATATAAAACCAAACAATATCACAATTCCACCAGGTACTTTTAGTTTCCAGTAAATGTAAAAAGATTTTGTAATATGTAGTTTCCTCCCGCAGGCATTAGTCATTTTTGTTCTCAGCTTAATAATATTATGTGCTAGATAGAAATAGAACATTTACATGGAAGTGTTCAGTGTAATAAATTACTGCAACGGTTTTTACTTCTGATGATATTATGATGTAATATGCTATGAGTCATAAAACCCAAAGTTTACAGTTTCTATGATTTTCACACTTTTGCAATAGTATGTTTAAACGGCATTTTTAATAAGATTAACACAAGCTTTTACAGTGGGACGGGGTTAAAGTATAGAAATAGGTGGAAAAGCTATTTTGATTCCACTTTCTTTAGTTCCACTTATTTCAATGCATAAATACTTTCAACTGGTTACAATAACACTTAACGCTAATATTAAAATCCTGCTTGGAACTTATTTTATTTATCTTATTGAAAATTTCAACAGAGTGCCATAGGTATATTTACCATGAAAAGAAATAATCTCATAGTAGGATTTGTGTGTGTGCAGTAAAGCAGCTTTTCGATTCCAGTTTCTAAGAATTCCTATTTGTGATAGATCGTTGCTGAAAGTTGTTGTCATATACATCATATCATGCTGGATCAAAATAATGAATTTCATCTTCAATTCTAGCAGCTACTCCCACGTCATGTTAACCCAAATTCAAAAAACTCGACTTATTTATTTAGATAATATCTGATGTTTCAATAGACAGAACATTCTACCGTAAATCTCATAAAGTAGCGACATATTGTTAAAATATACACCCTGTGTTTAATTCCATATAATCCATTTAAGGAGTTCCATATATATGACTTGATCTGTTTAGTGCAATAATTTTCAATAAAACTAGCTTAAATTTAAATGACCATCATGATCTAAACTATAATAAACAATAATAACAAGAAAACCACTTTCCTTTTCTCTCGGTGTATCAACTGAAAAACAGTTTACTGATGTTACTACTATAAGCGTCCCAGACACTTTGTGACTTTGTCGATTTTGAAATCGGAATTTTAATCCAAAACTTAACCTCGTATTTAATTGAATTCAATTTTCAAAACATAACCACAAGAAGTTTTACATAACAGAAATCCATTCTATTTTCCTAATACATTGTGTTGAGAAATTCTTAAGCTCCTCTCCTATGTTTACCTTTTTACAAGGTTTCACTATGTAATATGATATTTCCAGGACCTGTCTATTTAAGTTGCTGTTCCATTTAAACATTTACGGTAGCGAGTATGAACATAAGCCAGTGGAATTATTTGCGTTGAAATATTATTTAATCAAATTCTAAAGACTGCAGTGCGGTTACAATGTTGAAGTAGAAAGCGTCAGTGTATGGACTAACTAACCTAAACACACAAAGGATATTTACGATACTGAGTGTTACGTGTGCTGCGCCAGCACTAATACCTAACTAAGGTTTTGCTTGTTGGAGTTGTGTTTCACGACACGAGTAATTAGTTTCTATGGATTTTGGCTGGTATCGGCTGATAATTGTGAATAAAATTGCTAATGAGTGGGCTTTGACTTGACTGGCAAAAACAAGGGAGGGATTCGCCATAGAAGCCAACGTCAGCATCCTTGCACATAAAAGAATCGGAGTGAAGTGAATAGGTCTGTGTTTGTGGGAGGAATGGTGGAGTCATGTTCGAGTAATGTATTGTGTTGGTTGCAATGGATACACGTGAAATGAGTCAGGAGGAGAATAGGAAGAAGACAAGGTACCTACACAGGAAGATTGTGATGGCAATGGCAGGCAGCTCCCGTACATGTCACATCATATTAAATTCTCAACACACATATGCTATCATGTCAGACAAACTGAATTAAAATTGAGTTTGAGCTAAGCCACGCTAAGTCAAGTCAACTCTCAGCCCATATTATATGAAAAAGCCCTGGTTAGATTTCTGTGTGGATTTATGTGTCGTCACTTTACGTTGTTGTTGTTCCATTTCCATGGGCTTCCAATTCAATATTTAGTTTATTTGGCTGAATCTCCAGTTTTTGCCATTCTCTCTCTCTCTCTGTGTCATCGCATTTCCAACAAGATCGCAGATAGAAAGGTCAATTGAAGTCCACAAAGGGTTAATTCTCTGAGCAAACGTAGAGTGACAAGACAAGGCTTTGTTGTTCTAGTGTCAACGTCAACTCAAGCCAATTCGTCTTTTGAACACATTTCACAGCACTGTGTGCAAACATAAATACAAGCTTTTTGATTAGACCAGAGCGTCCAGTCACAGAGAAACGTGTCAGATTCTCTTTTCAGCAATCCCCCGATAACTAACAATAGTTACTCTTATAACAGCGACTCTCCCAGCCCATAGTGGGAAAGCGCGAATGAATTTTGCGCAGGAAAATTTCACAAGTGGTTTATGTCAGTGACAAAGAGATGTGATGAGATTTCCTATGTGACAGCTTTAATACTGTTGACTTTCACAAATAAATGCGATGTAATGTACTTTGCTGGTTAATTTAAAGTAATTCAATCTAACCCAAGAATAATAGCGCAGTGTGTGTTTGCATGTGTGGTGAGTGTGTGTGCGTTGCTTCTGCTCACCGTAATAAACCTCTAGAATTCGAGAACTAATGGAATTGAAAAGATGAGGGATCGTTAGCCGAGTTACGTTTATTTGAAGAGTGAATTGCAGCAGGCAGACATTGGCAGATATCCGAGCGTTGAGTGGAGTGGAACAATGCCTTTCACATTTGTAGCCTAGCAGGGCTCAGCTAAGTAGTTCAGTTGAATTGTAACTGTAAACAGTGGCCAAATATTGGCCTAGACACGAATAACAGCCAGAGAAAGAGAAGAGCTAACCGTAAGTGAGAGTTAAATTATAATCCCAGTCGCAAACAATTCAATTGTTCCTAATTAGCTCTATCCTGGCAAACCTGCCCAAAATCCTGTTCTTTATGCTGAAATAACTTTGTGCAAATAATATTATTATGGATAAGATAGGACAGCAACGGCACACAGTCTTTCACAGGCACACACACTCGCTCCTCGGCAACGCAAGTCTGAATCAACTCATTCACTCAAATCGCTACTAACGTAACATTAATCCTAGCACAACTATCCTCCTTTATCAACCAACTCACATTATAGTCACATACATACTAATTCATTCCCAAAACCACACAAAACAAAACACCCTCCATGCAGTCAATGCACAGGAACTACACAACGGCATTACAGCATATTATAGCGTTATAATTACAGCAGAGAACAGACTCATGTTCCATCCAGGTGAATACATTAAAGCTACTTCTATGCAATCCACAAATAACTACACGTTGTTTGAGTCTCCGCGACATTATTATGAGAATGTGATTTATAGGCAACTTCTATTACCTAACTTAATATCTTTGCAGATACAACTATTCAATTGTATCATTGTACTGGAACACTCATTGATAATTTAATTGTGTAGACCTGCCAGCTTTTGCATTCAACTACATTTACATCTCGCACCAGCTAATGTGTCTGCACTAGGAACAATAATGTCATCAATAATACTGCTGTAGTATTATACAGCCTCCATAAAATAGGTAGACACATAGGGTAATTTAATTTACAGAGCTAATACACTAACTACTAAAATAAAGAGTTCCATTATAATATAATGCAATTATTCACTTGCTATTTGTAAAAGTAACTCTGATTGTTATATGTTTGAAATATATAGGTATTATGGGGACCTGGACTGAAAACGGATCACAACATAATGCTGATGAACTGCAGAAGAATGCTACTTATGCGGAGGAACGTCGTTTTTCGGTTTATAAAACGGAGAATCAATCCAATTGGCGATGAACGCATAAAACATGCACATGTGTGTGTATGTATAGGTGAAGTAAGTATGCAGGTATAAAATATGTAGCTTAATTGGTTTTTGGATGGAAATAGAATTGAATGGAGAACATAAATATATTACGACATGTTAGAGTTACAATACATTTTACAATGCATACCTTCGGAGACATTTGTATTCATTTCAGTAACCGTTGATAGTTGCATATTATTTTGCGGAACAGAGCCACGTAAGCGAAATTGTCATTATCGCCAGAACAATGCTGACAGTGAACACAAGAGGGAAATAATGGGATCCGTGATGTAATGAAAGGACTTAGTATTACTTGCAGACACTATTAAATTTACTTGACTATCAACAATCCGTATCGTTCAGATGCAGAGAGAAAGCCAGAACGCGGTCTGCACTTTCAGCAAACAGTTTTTAGCAATCTAAGCTACTTATTAATCGATGGAAATACGTTGATACACACGTACAACTTAGAATTTAGCATTAATCTCAACTCAGCTTGAAGATTTTAACATCAGATGGATAGTTCCTTGAAATTCAGTCATTTATAAATATACCATACAAAAGTTAACAGTTGACTGCACCAAACGGATATTGTAGCTACAGTGAAAATCTAATAATAAATACGCAGTAGTAGACGTATACCTTAGTGGGTAGAATGTTCTTACAGTATTCGTAATAGAAAGTAGAAACTATTGGTTTATCGGTTTCTACGGTCCAAATGAAATTGGCCTTGTCTTTTCCGGCTGTCTCAATCATATAGTAATACAGTGTGTCTTAACCCTGATGTTTTATAGACAACTCTTCGACAATAGTCTTTTCTTGAAGACATTCTGCATTGCAACTCGGCAATAAACTTTTATGCTCATCTGGCAGAGTATCTTTATGCACATTTAATGAGTTACGGTTTGTTGATTGTAAAAATGTTACGCACTCTTAAAGCGTCATGCGGAAAAAGTTGTGAGATCCTATAATTGGACAGTTTTACTAAGCAAATGAATTTCTTACGACGACAAATTAATTTTTTAAGTAAAACTAATATCACGATTATATCCAGCAATCTTTACTTTACAAACTCTGAAAGTTGTAAAACAATCGGTGGAGGTTTAGCTTTCGATTCTTCAATGCGACAATTTTTTGCAAGTTTTCTGCAAAAATTTGTAAGAAATTAGCAGTACTGAATTTCTTGAAGACGTCACGGAGTTGTCGGTGGAACAGAAAGATAAGACACACTGTATAATGGCAGAAGAAAGTTAGAATGTCAGTCAGCAGACTTGATTTGATTCGAAATCGGACTAGCCAGAAAAGAGAACCCGCACCGCGTTTCACCAGGCTACTACAAGCAAAGAGAGTAAAGAGACAGAAATGTAAGTAGTAAGAATGTAGTTCATCCGGAGGATATTAGATATTTCATTTCATATTAGAGCCTGAGTCGAGTCCAGTGGGCATATTTAGAAAATATTTCCGCCAGTCTCAGAGGAGACACAGAAAGAGAACGCCCGAGGACAACAAAGTTAATCGGAGAACAAACTACTATTATATGTAGAACTTTCTTCGACAAGATTTCCTTCTATTCCTACTATCTAGAATACAATGTTTGTACATAAAATCTCTCCGTACAATTTTCCACAAGGAAAAGGAGTTCTGTCCATGTGCCACTAACTTGTTACCGTTGATAGTAAAAGTAGTTTATACTAAATAAATATATACACTTACCTACACATAAATATGTTGTTGGGAGTAGCCTGCTATTGGTGTCGACTCCAAAGTCTGTTCAGATTTGTCTAGAAGGTAAATCAAAAAATCAATTTTTAATTTGTGACTTTGTGATTGTGACTCTGAGTTCTGTATTGGCTTGGCAGCTCTTTAGAGCAAACAAATCTACTTCTACGGATACTTCAATATCTTTCCTTAATGCAATTCTTACTATTACCGTGTACTACTTCTGAACTTTTTACTATGTACATACTAGACCCATATGACAAACTGCTGCTCAGTCAGTTTGTTATACCCAGGCACACAATACTTCCCTAAACTAAATGCGTACAAGAGTCCACCTTAAACCTTTATACACATATTGACTCTTTTTCTCTCTCCAGGGCTTAAAATGACTTAAATTCTTCCTTAAAACACTAACATATTACTACAATTGCTTTTATATAGTACTGTAGAAGGTGAATATATAAAAGTATCCTCAGTTAGTTGTCCATAGAGAAGAATCTTTGCAATCATTCCTGCCGAAACATTATAATAATAAATTTTATAGTAAAACGACATACTTGCAAGGCATAAGAGTATACATTATATGCTTGTCGTCGTTTTGATTCAATTCAATTCAAGTTTATTCAATGCAACATCCATTTTGCTTTTTTAGAGTAGACATCAGAAGAGTAGAAACCTGCTGAATGGATTCATCCCATTGCATTCTTATTATATAAACGAAAGTTCACAACTATAACGCTAAATACGTACAGTAGGTACATATGCACACACTACCACAATGGAGACGAGTTTTATGAGAACCAAGTATCAATCCTATTTCAAATTACTCACATGACACAACAAAGAGACATTATGTCTCTCCTAACGCACTATATCTTATATACGCGGTATTTTATTAAGCCAAGGCTAAACATACAACCCTATTGCATTTGACATGAATTTCGCAGACGTTTAGAAATCAGCAGAGTACGCACTGGGATAAAGTCTCGGTTCTCATGCGCCAGAGAACCCGATTCTGATAATATGTATAGTTGACTTTACATTGGTATATTTGTATGCGTGTCATTGGCTTTGGGAATGGTTCTTATTATTATTACTACTTAAAGGAATTACATTTAGGTACTTCGTGTTACTTTAAAGCTATGAATGTCTTTACTGTACATATTCGTTCAAAGCGTACATTCAAGAGACCCAATGGCTATGATCATGACGTCATTGTATTCAGTCGGAGTTCCAGGACTCACAACTTCAAAAGGAGCTGAGACCTACTATGACATGATTTTAACTTTTCATCATATCATTTTCAATTCACTTATAATAAATGTATTCAAAAAGAAATCATAAGTAGGTACTTTCAAATTTCTCGTATAGAAGTTTCAAAGCAAACTGCACCAACCCATTCAAATGGTAATAATTATACTGTAATTTGGTTACTTATTTCTAAAACTTCATATACTTATTCTGAAGCTTAAAGGTACCTAAGTACTCGTATGATGTAAGTGACACCCGTTTGTATGAATTGCATTAGATGTAAAAACGTCAGTGTCGTCAATGTACTAGAGTTAAGAAACTATATGCGAGAATTAGTTGAAAGCGCGAGTGTAAAAGTGAATATTAACTACAGCATTAGAAAATTTATGTTTTTGACAAAATCCTTCAAAGGAGTGAATGTTGACATTTACAAAATGTGATGTACGAACTTACTCAAGAAAAGCAGAGTCACAGTAACAAATACACCTGCTATGCAACCCGCATGTCGTTTAGGAAATATATTAGCAACAGCAGTAACTATTGGCATATGATTTCTTTGCATTGCAATGCAATACATTTGCATATGTCACAAACATGTTTCACATGCAAAAATGTGCAAATATTTTGAAATTGCAACAGCTTTGTTTTACAAGCCATTCCAGCTACTACCTACAACGGAATTGATGCAAGATTACGAGGATCAGCTAGAAAATCGATATGCAAAATTGTGGTATTTTAGATTTGGTTAGTAAAACCGGTTCAAGGCGTCTGCTAATTTATAAATCTCCTGTTTCAATAATGGTAATGAAATTTGCAGATGTTTTAATGACAAAAGTACTAAATACTTGCGGCATACCTATTAGCGATAGCATAATTCATTATTGATTTTGCTATACGAATTAAGTGAGTCTGCCGTTTGTAACGATGTGTCATAATTTGTTAGGATGTATAAATAAAGGAATCTTTGTGAAAGAACGGCGGCGGGATGATAGCTGAAGAATTACAATTTCCTCACTGTAGACGGCGGGTTGGTACTTTCTCCTGAGGCATGCAGACCTTTTAACATTTTGTGTGACATGAATCCATGTGTCGTAGATTAAGCGGAGGTGGTGAGTGGTGAGGTAACGTCCTTGATGTAAAGATGTAAGGTAAGTATAGTGAAGAAAAATAATGGGCATATCTAAGGATTTTTATGTTCACGCTCACGGTCAACACAAATCTTTTCGACTTTATGATTTCCCGCGACAATATCCACGAAGTTTTTTTCGTCGGCTTTTTTAGCTCGGTGCCTTTTCCCATCGAAGCGCTCATTGGGCTTTTAGGGAAGCTAAATTTCACTTTTCTTTTTTTACTTAACGTTAGGTTATTTTCCCTTTTTCCTCTCTACTAACTTACATTACAGGACATTTGTTGATGTGCATGAACCGGTTTGGCATTGCCAAGAGTTTCACATAAAGCTAGTACTCGCTCCTATTTCACTGGACTTGAGATCAGTTTGCTTCACTTACTTTGGTTTACTTTGCTATTACTTGCCACGACAAACAACAGGAGCACAAAAGTGTAGTACAAGCGATGTGTGGTAAGGTGGTAACAAACTATGGCAATGACACTTCTAGTAGATTTCGACTGAAAATTCTCTTTTCACAAAGACCCAACTCACGAAGCCAACTAAGCCACACAGCTAGATAAAGTGAGTGTGTATGTGTAATATCCATCAACTACCAAAGCTCAGTCATGGCTTGGCTTTAGTTGACTCAAAAGTCTTTTTTCTCGATATTTGAAAATGACTGTCGTATATAATATTTGTGTTCCTTGGACCAGAGCACATGAGGTCAAACGCAAGCAAAAGGCAAGACTCTCGTATTGCCTGCAAAAAATCCATTGCATCTTCTTCTACACAGAAAACCTGGTCTGGTGTTGTGCTACATCTTCTTATAAACTGACTGACTGGCACAGAACCTATATACAGGCAAGTCTAATGGCAGTCGTATTTTTACCAAAATACCTTTATTCACTGTCCTCCTATAATGTTTAAAAATCCAGAGGATATAATATTATAAGTATAATAGCGAAATTCTTTAAGCAATCTGTTCTTTTCTCCGTGGCATCTGTGAAAACGGCATGAGAGTATATCTACCAGTCCCAAGTACCTACTCAATTCCCAATCTCCCAAACAGTAGACAAGTTTGCTTATAGATGAGTGCATATTGCATTGGTATTCCGGTGTATCCCACTACACATCTATCTGTATTAGTATGTGTGTAGTATGGACAATAGTGGATGTGTGTGACTGAATGGATGGTGTAAAATGTCTTGTAGCCTACATTTTTCAACTCGATTGCACTACATGGGCTTTTTGGAACAGGCCGGGTATTTACTTGACTTTACGTGACGTTACGCTTACTACACAGCAATACGTAGTGTGAGCTGCGTGCTACTTAATAGCCACGGCACACAACCTCACGCAATTCGCCTTAAAGGCTTAACAACGCCATTGGCTACTTTTATATGAAGATATTACACTTTCCTCCACTTTCCACACAGGAATCCTTTCTCTGAGTGAAAACTTGGAGACGCTTTCGATATTTTTAGTTTTATGACGTTCTCATGACAAGACTAACTCTACGGTTTCAGGCATTTCCTGGTTTGTTTGTATGTATTGGCTCTCATACAAAATAAATTACTTCAAATATTGCCCTTCTCCGTGTAGTTAGTCGCTTATTTTTGACCTTATTTGTACTTTGTATGTATTACCTAGACCCAAGCCAACATTGCAGATTTTTCATACTTTTATCAACAAAACTTTCCATACATGTTTCAACAGCAACCAATTGCTCTGCAATTTCATGTGCAGAAAATTCCAACTTTTTGTTATCAAATCACCCAGTCCAGTTATCTTGTATGTGAGTAGTCTGTGCAGTACATTACTATCTACGATGAGATGCTACAACCACACTGTGTTCAATAATAAATGTGTGCAATATTCATTATTAATACAAACATGTGCCATCGTGTATCTTTCATTTAAAGTTGCTCAAGTTGTATATCCAATGTACAACACCGCTCAGTAGAAATGTGCAAGCTGCATACGTAAGCACACTTCCTTAGCTTTCTACTAGCACATTGCTTGTCAAAGTTTTGCATACGCAAAGACTAAGGATCCAGGTGCTGACAATATTTTATGAAAATTTTTAAATCACTAGCAACATAGCATACAACAAGTAAATGCACGTTACCTACCGACGACAAAATATTTTTGGACATTCTACCTACATTCACCGAATTTACCGACAAACTTTATATAGGCAGTCACATGATGTAAAAGTAAATTAGATCACTCAACCAATCTTGTTGTCTTTGTTTTTAAGTATTTACTGTTCACCATTCTTTCAGATTTATTAAAATTTATGATGCATAAAGACGACGCATAAACGTGCGCCATATGCGATACACACTTACCAATCTATATCTATCGTTCGTATCTTCTCTAATGTTTTTGCATAATACAAGCTTAGTTTTTTCCCAAAAACTTTGTTCAATGTAGATATTATGTTGACTTCATATTACGAAGCATGTTGCTGCAACTACCTAATGGCATCGAAATAATGTCATTAAGGTACGTTAGAATGTAAAGTTATAAAGGTTGTTTGGCTATAACCAAGTGCCTACTAAACAACCTCATCTAGCTCTTTTTTCTAGAGAAAAAATGCACTAGTCCAAATTCTTGCGTATAGCAGGGCAATTTTATTGGTCTACGCAAATAAGCTTTGAGTTCAAAAACAGCATGCAGCATAAATGTATGAGATTATTTTTAATCGTTGTTTCTACTATATAGGACTTCGCAATGCCCCATATTTTAATTGAGACATTCCTTTTATGTACACGTATGTCCTGCAAAAAAGATTGCATGACTGTCAATGACAGCTTATAACATGCGAATATTTACATGGCATATAAATATAGGTAATATTATAGTTATAGTTGTGGTGTTCAATAATTATTTAGGTGCAATGCAAGAAATCTCATGGCAGTTACCCATAGAGAATTTGTACAGTAATATTAAAAATCCTGCTGTCCGCTCCTTGTAAATTGAGTCAATCAGAAGATGAACCAGAGAGTTACAAAAGGTTATATCTAATATTGTATATCCTTCCAAACCAAAATATAGATACAACCACACAGCACGTGTATGGGATCAGAGAATCTTGTCATGCACCAAAAGTCTATTGTAGAAAAACATTAGTGTATACAGTTGCCTGACATGTATCTACATTTTTTCTCTCACGTAGCAAAGCAAGTAGTTGCTGTTCTTCCAAATAATTCTTAGCGTCCGTCAGATATCGCAGAAAACCGGAATATAAAATTTACATTTGAATGAATTGAAAGATGAAAGCCAAGAATCAGCACTAGAATTTAAAACACCTGCTGGAATGGTGTGAGGTGAGGTTTTTCTCAAATGGGCATAAATACCCACCAACCCTGCGAGTACACGTACCTACCATTTATGTAAATATAAATAGCAGGTCACAAGTTGAATGTTAATTTCATAACAAACGCAAGTTATTGAGTATATCGAGTCGGTATATAGAGTCATGATAGTTAATTGTTTTCACACATGGTAAAAATAAAAGAATTATGTAAAGGACACTTACACCTGATACCTGAACCCTACTTCAAATACATGAAAATCTAATAGACTCGTCTCACAATCAGAAGAAACTGCTACAATTGAGTGCCTATAACTTGCATTCTCATCCTTTAGAGTTATTACTATGTGACTTATTTGAAACGATAGAGTTCAAACTTTTTTGTTTGACTGTGCATCTGTAAGGATGATTGTGATCTTGAGTTTAATATCTTCATTTTGTCCGTGGAAAAGACACATTGATCAAATCAGAGATTACTTTCCAGTCAATAGCTCAGATCAGGATCAGACTACAGTTCTATTGTGCTGAACGCAATGAAATAAAATAAATCCCTGTTCTCCCACATTCCTATATACCTTCCAAAGCATACAGAACAGTTTATATATCTTGGTTGCTGCTACATTCCTGCATTTCGTACAAAAATTCACGTAGTAAAGTAAAGTGAGTTCCAGCTCACTTCGACATATGACTTGACTTGGTAGAACACATTAAGCAGAAAACTGCCAGTGGATATACATGTGCTGTA
Source organism: Pogonognathellus flavescens (assembly GCA_019776165.1). Classification (NCBI taxonomy): domain Eukaryota; kingdom Metazoa; phylum Arthropoda; class Collembola; order Entomobryomorpha; family Tomoceridae; genus Pogonognathellus; species Pogonognathellus flavescens. Next base: position 25,204 of record JABASD010000239.1, on the reverse strand, counting down.
TTGTATCCAGGTTTTTATATATAATCTAAACGTATGTTGAATTCGATACTTGCGAAACACAATAGTGTGCACCACATGGCAATATAGTCATGGAGATAGTTGAAAAGCGAACGTCCGTACGGGATATAACTTAAGTCGACTAACTACATAAGCCCTTGTGTTCTGATCTCTTTTGGCTCTGTTTCTTTCTCTCTCTCTCTATTCTTTGTCTGTATAAAACATTAAGTCCAACACACGTAGTAGTGGTAGTTGTTACTTACTTTCTCTTTATTTTCAGTGAACTCCCTTCAGGAAAACTTGTAGGAACACAGATACGTACAACTGGACTGATTTGAAAGTTCAAACTAGTTTTTCCTGTCCACACCAGCACACAATGTGGTCTTTAGTGAACTAAATCAAATCCTGGAAACAACAGAACAATAACAACAAATCATTAGTCATGAGCTTTAAATCACATTTATAAATGATTTGTAAAAAATGTCATTAACACAATTTTTTAATGTTAAAATATTCAAAGAAGGGAGAGTTCTTTTGTGTTTTATTGCGTAAATCGACTAAAAACTAAAACATTTTTAATGTATCTATATATATAAATATTACTCCCAATTCATGTATGCGGTTTTAGAGGTTTTCGTAGAGTGAATTACTTATATGTACAACGATAATAATAATACTATTGTTGTACTGGAGGAAGTACAAGTGTCCAGTTAGAAGTTTAAATGAATGCTCATCTCTCCATTGAGAAATAAACACAAAAGAGCTAACAAAGATTACAAAACATGGAAAAAAGTATTTGTAATATGTTGGACAAATAAGAAGACCCTAGCCCTGGTGCATAGGAGCTGAAAATACATACTCGTGTAACGGTGGATTGTAGTAAAGCTTTCAGTGGAAATGAATAAATGTATAATAAATGAGCAAGAGCTGTGGAAATTGGATTTCACCTTGAGCTTGTGTAAAATCTCATTTGTTCTTTGCTCCAAAGCAAATGTAATACTACACAATACAGAAATTACGAAAAATGACAATGACTTGGGCTATACATACCATGGGACAGAAGTGTAGTCTATTTCATCGTACTTACTGTTGCTACTTCCACATCTAGTACAGTAACAAAACACACACACGCTACGTACTTTGACTGCAGTCTTTCCGTTGTTGCAACAATAAAGAAAACCAGTTATAAAGGAATGCTCAGTTGCATTTTCCTTTCAGCAAGGAATATATCTAAGTGAAAGCGGAGCAAGGAGAATTCGGGACGCTTAACTACAGTGAATTCTTTAACAAAAATAAAGTGCATTCTAAAAGTTGCGACTCGTTGTGTGTTTGAGAAAGGAAAATGTATGTGATGGGTGGGATAGTGTGTGGAGTGCATCAGAGAGAGAGAGAGAGAGAGAGAATACACATGAGAAAGTGGAGCAGAAATATTTAGATGTGTATGTAGGCAGTAAATGTGAATGTGAACTACAATGGGGCACCTGTATAAGTTACTAACTTACCATTTACCGTCAAATTCCTGCAAAGAGATATTTAGGGGAATACAGAGGCGATATGGGATGGTGGAGGTAGTTGTTGTAGTGGAAGAAGAAGTTCTACTTATTGATAGTGTACGTACTTTAGTTGTGGTGTGGTTTGTTATGGGTCAAGTATAGAAGAAGAGTGGAGACGAAGCTCAACCATTTCAGACCAAACCACACAATGCTAATGTAATATGTATGATGCGCTGGCCAAAGCAAATGCTTACTTAGGAAAGGCTTACGGGAATTTGGGCGAAAGCAAGTTATTACTTCTTTTCTGCCTTTGTGTTGTAGTGCATTTGAGTGCAATGTGAATTGTATGTGTTGTGTGTGCTCTCTGTGTTGTATTGTAAGTGTGACTTGGAAATAAAATGTGTAACATAGCACTCTTGTGTATATATTTTAGAATTTACACACATACTTCTGCCGACCCATTCTTTTTGTGTGGAGGATTTAGTGCAGTCTTGAGAATGTGTTGATGTCCTATCCGCTCTTCATTTATACGGCAAGTCAACGTATCAACAATAGGTCACGCCATACATACCCGAATCCATCAGGTATATATAAAATGAATGGAAAACTATCTCAGTCTACATACCTACCCGGTTTTACACACTGTCTCTAGTACAAACAACTATAGACACCTAGAAAAAGATACTTAACACATTTTTTCTTCTCTCCTAGACTCAACTACACTTTCATAGATACTTCGTTCCTCCGTCTCAAGATATGGCTTCCATTTTCTCCACCCGATCTATGCAAAGAAACCTACACAAAGTAATTTTCTCCAACACTGTAATGGAATAAAATAGAACTGAATACGATCATAGATTTTATTCACACATTGTCTTCTATTGTACTTTCACTGAAAACCCAAGTCATGCTCACAATGCCACACTATAATCACTTCACCGATTTACAGACACTCTTTGCATAAATTCTAAAGCGCAAATTTCTTTTTTACAACCATTTCAACAAAATAATTTACTTTATTTTTATTATGCGCAAACTTAAAGTAAGTAGGGGCCGTTATTGTTTTATGTCAATTCTTTAACACATCGGCACCTAAATATGTTTAGCGTTATATATTCTTTTGATCTTGAGTTTAACTCTAACAATGGAATTGTAAAACGTCCATTTAAAAAAAAAGGTTGGGACTGGTGTAATTACACAATATGGAAATATTATATAACTTTCTGTACAACTTTGCAATTTTGATGCCTCGCGATGAGATAATTGTGAATCTGCAATTGAAACGCTCTTTATCAGCCCGATGTATATACTATTTTAAATTATTATTACTAAAAATAAAAAATATTCGTTATCAATGTGAAATTAAGTTTTCTACAAAATCAGTAGTGTTATAGAGATAAAATAAATTCCAATAGACAAGAAAAGTACTATGAAGAAAAAATTAATACAATTTTACATGTACAACAATAGTATAGTATCTTTCAGTGTATGAATATTACACAATTTATATCAAAACAAAACTACACTATAATCTTACAGTGTCTTTTAGCATTATTAGGGTTGACGCGATTTATAGTTGAAATTAAATGACATAGGGAGTTTTAATAAGGCAGAATTGCGTTGTGGAGCATTAAAACAGGCGAGAAGAATTTTTCTTGACAATCTCTCTTTACATGCCTGAAATGAAGCATGTTAAAAAGTAGGGAGTGTCGCTGAGGATGATTTCATTTTATTCTGCTGCACCAGCCAAGTGAATGTGTAAAATAAGAAAGTGAACTTGGCCCTACCCTTCTTGGCTTGGCTTGGTTTACAGACTAGCGGCAGAAAAGTGGAATGTGACTAGAGAGAGAAAGTGAGTTAAAAGTAGTCTACCACTGCAAATACAGATACTCCACTACAAGCACGGAAAAACAAAGTGAGAATTTCTGCATGTCTTTCTCTCTCTTCAGAATTCTGCTATCTATACACCACATATAAATATATAGAGTGGAGTCAGGAGTAAGTAAAATAAAGTAGGAGAAAGGGAGGAAGTAGGTGAAAGTTGTATGTGTAATAGAGTGCTTCTCTCAAGAAGCCACATTAGAGTGATATGACGTCTCGTAAAGTTGGCTCAACTAGGAAATAGAATATTTAAACGAATGTTGCTCCGTAGACACAGAGTCAGCCAGCACACTCACAAGAGAAACTACTCCAAGACGTACACATATACAGGATCCATGCGCCAAAATATACACAATATACTCACATTCCCTACTCAAATGCTTTGTTCGTATAGAAATAATGCACCACATAAGATTCCATCCATCCCTCTCCGCGTACTAACCCTTCTTCTACATGGAAACGCACATCGAACAGATATCTCTACTAGGAGCTCTGCAATACCTTCAAAACTACAAGGTGTGCGGTCTTAGCAGCAGTAGCTGCAAACCCTTAAGTAAGTTCAAGCATGTAAGTTGGGCTATTTATGTCTAGTGTCTAACCGTTAGTTGGCACATTGTAATGTGAACGTGAGCTAAACTCAATCTAGTCCCAGCACTGGGCTACAAACGCAGTTTCTGAAACTCACTTTGCACACTACTACCATTTGACAAGAACTGCGATGTTAAACTCCTCACTCCCTCCTTGTCGTGTCACTGACAAAATGTCAAGCTACAAATTAGTGTTGTATTTTTCTTATTTTCAGCTTTCTCCTGAAATGATACTCTATTTGATTTGCTACTGTATGATGGATATACACCACAATGGTACAGAATATATAAATAATATATACAGACAGTGGCAAATATACAATTGTGAATATTGTAGTATCTGTATTCACAATACAATATAGTAGTTATGCAATTAGTACTGCCTATGACTGCTATACCACTACGTTAATGTTGCACAGCTCAAGTAATGGAGTGAGAAAAGAAATGTTTCATTCAAACATCCTACAAACTGTTTCACCATTCCTCCTATTGTTTAAATATGTATGAATGATTCTTCTGTGTAAAACTTTCCGAAAATATAACAGTCCACTCCATTCCTATGCAAAGTACATGCGAGTTAACTACATTCCACTGTAAATGCAATGTAGTAGAATACAGATAGTTTTAATACCTTCTGCCGAGTACAACTACAACAAGAAATGTGAGCCAGTGTAGATAGCTTAACGGTTTAGACTTCCATTCCCACTAACAGCTATCCTAAGACCGTAAACACCGGTCACTGGTGAATTTCACTGGTGAGTTGTGAATGACAAAAACATGTTGACTCTGTTTTCTGCAACGTAATATTGTGAACACGGGAATTTATTGATGTTCCTTGTCCTTGATGATTCTTGTTAGTATATGAGATGCCTGTCCCACCGGCATATTGAGTTGACTGATTGGCATGAAAAATGTAATTTGCCTACTATATAATTTGCGTAGCTTAGTGTACACAGAGTATGCATATTGTTGACCAACAACTGTGCTACTCCTGCTCAAACTAAAATTCCGTGGGTTTGAGATGATATTCTTTCAGGTTCATAATAACAATGTCGAAAGACGGCAAAAAGTTCAGTTTATTTATTGAACCTTCACGGCTTGAGAATAGCGTCGCATTATCTATACCATGGTAGTGTGGCCCTGCAACTAACACACACAAAATAAGAAATGTAATATTTAGATTTCTCTGAAAGTAAACTCACACACATGCCACTCTGTTTCGCCATTTGTATGTATATCACACTTAATATCCATAATATCCAATACAGTGCTTAAAAATGTAAAGAAGGAAGATTTCACCATGCTACTATTTTATTTAACGTAGGAACGTCTGGTACAATGTACGCACAACTTGTCAACACAAAATTTATCAGCATTTATATACTAATAGGAAATGTAAAGTTATAGTCTGGCTATCAATAAGGCAAAGCATTATTGTTATTTTAAGGAAAGCAGGCCTTTAGGTTTATTATAATTGTCCTTCTATAGTACTATTAGTAGTTCACGTAAGTATCACGCAATTTTAGCTGAAGTGTTTCTTCTCACAGCTTGCTGTCTTTGACTTCAGTTTACTTTATTTCCTGTGAATTTCAAGTCGTTTAATAGATAGCATGGAATTGTACACAGATTTCACAACGGTGGAAAAATGATGTGTATTCTAGCATAGGGATGTTAACAGTGAATTATCGTGGAAGAGTAGTCTGTGTGTCTTTCAGTTTTTATAAGCCAGTCTGCATCAAATCAGAAGCACACATGGAGTGACGGATTTTGAAAGACTGTGAATTAAGAATTACTCTCCTTTGATATTAAAGCAGTTATTATATATGCGTGTCTCCTCCACGGTCGCTTCAGTCACGTACGCAGTCCCACTTGTTCATCATGGGAGTTCAAAGTTCAAGCTGACGCTGTCGAGTCTCTCATGGACTTCACTTTTCCTACTTGTGGGTATTACGTGTGTACTGTGTATGTACTGTATCGGAGCATGCTGAACCCTGGCTGTAAGCACGACCACCATGATTCCGAAATATTAGAATATAATCCACCTCTGGCTAAAACTTACGAACACACACACAAACTGACGTCACAACTTACTGTTATACATATCATCACAATTCACAAGTGAATGTGTATTATATGTATGTATTTATGATGATAGTCACACGCTCGTTTCCTTTTCCTTCAGATTCTGAGGAGAAACCATGACAAGAGAACTTAAGTAGAGAGAGGAAGGAAAAGCATGTGCGTATAAAATATAAGTTTATACGAAGAGAGCAGAAGGGGTTTTACGTACTAATGTAGTTGGTACATACGTGCAAGTGGTGAGAAGCCACTACTAGTCGTCTGTGTGCCAAGTTTTTCCAAAAATAAATACACACAAGATATACATTCATCGCAGCCCATCTTCGAATGCACGACTACTCACTGACACCGACTTAAGTAACTAACGCAGGGAAAGCACAGAGCAAGGAAAGCAAAGGAAACGGATCTGTGCCAAATTGTAAGACGCTGCTGCTGCTGTGCTGTTTGGCTGTTTCTTCCCATATCAGTCTCTCCCTCTCTTTCTCCTACTCGAGGATTTTCTCATTCTTTTAGTAAGTCTTCAAGATTTGCCATACTCTTATTTTCCCTTTCTCACGTCACTTACGGTTCTCATACGGCGACTGAGAGAGATTCAAGTCAAGTAAATGCCACGTTCGTGTTCGCTTCTTAGAAAAACAGATATTCCTCGGGTTTTGCCCTGGAAATAATCTCTATCACAACAACCACATAGGAGCAATTCAGACTTAGAGGCTACGACGATCGGACGAATAGAAATAATAAGACACTCAAAAATCGTCCACCACATAACTATAAAATAAAGGCTGAGAGAAAACGGAGCAACTTGCTGCTGTATATACAACTAGACAACTAAAGACGTGTAGGGTTGAGCAGTCTAAGTTCGTATCTAAACTGTCTTTATCACATCATACTTGGGTGGTGATAGGAGTGCTAGACGTGTGTAGTCGTGGCAGTTACCATTCCATTTATTTTTAGATTCGATCTCTGCACGCTATGATAAATTATTATGTTAATTTTCTGTGAAGATATTCGCAATGTGTGAGCTGTAATCATCGCGACTCATTTCTAATCCTCTCTTCAATCTTTTCTCAACTTTTTTGCCATTCTTTCTAATAAGTGCTCATTCAGTAAGCCAAACAAGAAAAGGGCTGAAAATGCAAATACTAATAGACAGAAATAAGATCGTGAGCGAATACGAGAGTCAGAGAAATGGGAAATCTAGACAATTGCCGTTAGATTACACGACAAAGAAAGGTGACAGAGTCAAAAGAAAAAATATGTATACGATGGGAAAAGATGGGAGAAACAATATATAAGCGCCACATAAAAACATGTTAGCTTATAGAATAGAATGTTGAAGGGAATGAGATTTGTTGCAGAGTGCGGGCTCAGAGTCAACAGAACAAAGTAAAATATGCTCATTGTATGAGAGTGCTTCTTAAGCCTGGGAGCTTTGGGGATAGTCTCGACTGAGAAAACTCTCACTTAAATCATGGCCAAGAAAAGCTTTTAGAAATAAATTTTCATACGGTCTCTTTAGATTCCTAAATATTATTAAAGTAGTCGGTCGAGGAAGATATCTGTGGATCAGTGGCTATACAAAACAATACGCACTAATACACACACCACTGTCTGTCTCCAATGAAGACTTATCGTGTAATACCAACAAAATGGATATAAATAGTTTGGCTCCAAGTCATACAACCCTATCTGCAAAGACCGAACCCTGAGTCCACTACATTAAACTCTATACTCATACCAATGATACTAATAGCAACGATAAAACATCGAGGTTGACTAACAAAGGGCAATAATAGCCAATGACTGATCTTAACTTTCCCAGCTTACATCCACAAAGACATCCAATAAAAACAAACATTCATTTAGCTCCATTGTTTATATTCAATAAATATAACTCTGCACACGCCAATTGGGGCATCCAAATTTATACATCTTCATGATAACATCTAAACCATGCAGATCAAAGAACAGATCCGCAGTTTAGATTAGAAAACAAAAAATTAAAACAAAAAGGTTGCACATAATTTACCACAACCTACAAATAAAACCTAGAACACTTTTCAATTTAACAAACAGTATGTAATACGTCTTCAATCCCTTATGTATTAATAATCCCAGCACTACATACCGTGAAATATTGTCAAAAGATAATAATGTCTAAAAAATTGATGTATGGAAAGTTTATATTCCGCGTCATTTTTATATCCAACCTATATCTAACTGTTTCTAACTAACTAACTGTTTCTAACTATATCTAATCTAACCTATATATCTAACTGTTTATATAGAGTACTGGATTTGCTTTCGAATAAACAGAACCAATCACCTTAGGTGCTACACCATTATTATAATTCTTTGAACAAATACAAAACAGTTTTACACACGTGAAACAGTTACATTGTACAGCTGTGCAAAGTAAATGAACAAATATAAAATGTATATTGCAGTAGACTTGCATATATCTTACATACCTGTCTTAAAATTACTGCTGCGATAATGTAGGAGAAATGCAACTTGCAAGTAAACTGTGCGCAATATGGTATGTATTTACAACAAAGACAAAGACAAACATAATAGTTTGGTTACATTTATGTAAGTAAATGTAGTAGGTAGCGGAAATAGATTCAGTGTACACAAAACGCTTAGTGTATTATCTAAATGGAAAGGTGACATTGCATAGCTCGTATTTATTTGCACATTTGCTTTTATTTCCACCTGAGCGCGTTTATACAGGTGTGAAATCCATTTAATATGCCAAGCAGAGTACAACGGGCGAGTGCAAGGTGCACAGACTCCCGAAGCGGACTTTTATGTTGGAGTACACTTTACACTTTGTTATAGTGGTATCATACATTTATTTGGCGTACGGTCAAACATGACACCAAATTACATTCAGCATTACAATCTATTGCAATGCTCCACTGCCCTGCCATGCCTTTCGATTACATTATTCACAATTGTTCACATGCAGGAGAGGGAAAATGGAAGGCTGTGTCAGGGATGTGTACAATGTAAAGAATAGTAGGAGAGGAAGATGGGATATAGAATGTTAATATTTATTTACTAAGTCCCAGTGTGTAACATTTTGTGCATTCATATACCGTAAGACATTGAAGAGTGGTTATCCTTTTTGAAAATGGAGAGATGCATTGGTATAGAGAGATAAAAAACATTACCTACTGCACTTACTCGGGTTAGTTGAGGAAGGTAGTAGTAGGACACCGAAGTGCCGAAAACTTGCCATGGAACAATGGAATAAAGACAGCTTAAGTCAGGGTGAAATTCGAGAGACAGGACTTTTAGATAAAGGTTTTCTCTTGTCTCGCTTTAAGTTTACTACACGTTCCGTTAGGCACTATCCGGATTGCCTTGTCTGTTCTGTAAAAATATGCCCATCACAAGGTACCTTTATCACATGCCACTGCTCTAATGTAATCTAATGTAATGCAATAGTCAACGCACCATGCAGTGAATAGAATTTACTGGGAGGAAACTCATCCGACCGAAGTGTAATGTTAATATTAGTCGCTTGTCCTTATAATTCCAATGAAAGCAGAACAAATGATATTCACTAAGGCAAAGCAAGACACAATGAAAGCGTACAAAATAATTCTCTCAACTACCCATTGCATGTAACGGAGTTCATTACAAAAAAATCGTGCAGTGAAGCATCCCACTGTGGAGGAACATTAGTAGGCAAAATTACCGTTCTAAGCTAATTCATGGCTTTTAATGGCAATGAGAAATTTATATAGAATGAAACAGCAATAAATTATAAAATGATGTGTGTATTGATTACAAAGGGCCATTGCAACAATTTCATTAAATTCTCCATCCACATCTTTACCCATTCATGCATTTCCAAATACAACTGCTGCAGTAATCTACTTAATTAAAACTGTGTTCTAATGTGAAAACCAAATTAAAACATTTTTAATACAGGAAAATTTTGTGTTTTGCACATCATCTGCATTGCCCTGGATAAAATATTATTTTCATTCCAGACGAACAGAAACTGTAATAATGTGGATCACGGGAAGTTTCAAAGTCAATTCTAAGTAAGTGTTTAATCTCAATTAGGTATGATATGGCCATTCTTGGTTTTACCACAAACTAGCAATAAGGTACATTGTATAGGTATAGGCATAGGTATAGCAATAGTCATATAATGAAATGGGGAACATTTTCTTGGGGCTTCAGAAAAAAGAAGTTTTCTTTCAGCTAACAACTCACACGGAACATGCTACATTCCACATGGTTTCACTCAGCCATTCAATACAATGCACACAGACACACAATATCGTTGAATGGTATACTGCACGCAGTATTATATTATTGAACTGATGATGTACAAATTACTACGTGCTCTGTCAGCAAATGTTCTGGCAAAGTATTCTATTCACCCACATATGTACAATGCCTGACGTGCACTATAATTAACTGGAAAAAGGATTTCTACTACACTTTAAAAATCCCTAGCTTTCAAATTTGTTTTACTTTGTCAGAAATTTGCTAAATGTTACTACTTAAACTAGCTGTCCCACCCTCCCGTACACAAAACAGGAAAAATTCCACAACTGCTCATACGACAGGTTCAATATGTCCTTCCCGGACAAACCTACATTTCTGTCTCCACTTTAACCGGCTTCTTCTTACATTTGAGTGCAGGCGGATAGTGAACTTGTACTAAAATAATATTTCACAATATATTGATGAAAGTCACACCAACATGTATCAACGCGAGATAAAATAATGTTATATTCGTGTATATAAAATATGTCTGCGTGTATTTAAGGAGAATATCAACAGAAAACCATAACAATGTCTGTTAGTATGCGTGTGGCAAGTGTAGTGATTTTTTTCTGAAAAGAATTCTGGTGATCAGCCATTTACCACTTTATTCGCTTACTTAAGAAGAAAGCTGTGGATTTCTGTATTCGGGTAGTGATTTGAGCAGAGTGGCTGAGAGTAGAGTAGACTTCAAGGCATTTATTTTATGGACCCTCATCAATCAATAACCTTTTCCGCAACTCATTTTTTATCTGGAAAGTCGCCGGCGGACTTCACTTTCCTTCAGAACAGAACAGAGTACATATGCCGTGAAATTCATTTGACATTGGATGTCTCCACCCAATCCGGTCCCTGACTTTCCTTTGCAGACCGATGGTGGTGAGAAGATCTCCGCTCTATGTAGCAATAGTAGTAGAAAAATCTGTATAGGTACCACTATATCATTCTTTCTGTGGTAGTAATAGCTAGTACTATTAGTATATACATACATTAAGCAAACACACAAGTCAGGACCATATATAGAGTCCTGTCTATTTCCAACAAAACTTGTATATACCCGTATAACTATTCTTCGTTCGCATCACATAATCAGAGTGAAAATGGAATAGACGATTTCCAATTCCAATGACAAGATATGTCATCCGTTTGCTCAGTCTACAGAATTAGCAAGAAAAAAGTCAATAGGCGCGTTAAGAATTATGACAATCCTTGAAACTGCAAGAGCTGACTCCGAAAGTAAAACAAGACAGAAAACTCAAGAACTCTCATGTAGTGTTTAGAGCCACTGTAGTAGAAACAGTTTTCTGCTGAATCATGTGTACATACACAAAGCACGGAACAAAAAAAAACCCGACTAATTCCACGTTCTCCATGATGCAACTGTGATATGACTGCAATTACAATTCGAAGTAGCCAATAAGTCGAAATCAAGAAAAAGCAATTCGAAGTATACAATAGTTGCTGTCTGTCAGAGCAGGATGTTAACGTATCACGAGCCGCCCTAGTTTACTGGCTACGTTGGTTACGTTAAGTTTAACCTAATCGATTTGGACTGACAAAAAAATACTATACGATCTCATGTGAGATGAGATGAGGTGCTAAAACATAAATGGAGCTCCATACACAGAGAGACAGAGCTATATAACTGGATAAGTTCCCTGTAAAGAAAAGACAGTTGTAAAAACAGGCAGAGACACGGAGACAGCTTAAAAGTTGTTGCACTGCTGCTGTTGGCTGTTGAGACTATTGAGAGCAATGGTGCTCCTCAAGGCTTATAAATTGGCAATCAAATCCCTCCTCTCAAAATTGAGTGGCTAAAAGCTCAAGAGTATCACCAAGAAGAAGACGTAGAAACGACTTCATTTCTTCAAACCTCAGTTCTTTGATGGCCTTACGAAAGAAACAAATACGTGCTGAACCTAATGCAGTGCTATTTGACATAGAAATTTCCAAAAGTTTGTAAATACAGTTCAAGGGAGTTCCTATGCCCGAAAAACACTATTTCAACCATATATTTACTTTAGGAAAACCACGACACCACATCCACTAAATACATACCTTATTCTAAGATTAAATACATGCCCTTTGATTTAACACGAAAGGCCAACCTCGAGTCTCTCCGTATTTTACAGCGTCAAGACAAAACCAGCCAGAAGAAGTACATATGAAAGAGAGTGCGGTGATTAGAGGGAAAGTCAAGGGAAGGCAAAAGGAAGAAAAGTGGACGCTGAGGTGTACGTGGTAGACATATCAGTAACCCACGACTACCAACAGAGTTCAACAGTCAAAACAATGAATTGGACACAGAAAGGAAAGTAATGTAATGTGATGTAACATAATGTAATGCAATGCAACCTAACACACAAAGTAATGGCAAGTAATCTCACAGGTCTGAAAATAACTGAACACACAGAAACACACAGGCACAACTGTGTTTAGATATACGAATTGTAACTTTACTAGCACCATTGTAGTAAATGAACCTCTGCATGAAATGAAATTCTGTTCTCTCCAAACTCTCCGTTATTGCGCTCTGTAGCTGTGTATTGCACCTCGCTGCATCATTCCCATTCTTGTACTGCCTTTTCCTCTACAAACTATATATACCTTTATACTAACATATATTATGAACATATCTCCACACACACTTGCACCTACGGATATACTCACATATATCTGTACGATCAGTGCCGTCGTGGTTCCAACTTTCGTACGCACAATATTATGTCAGATAATACTATCTGTGTGTGTAGTGTAGTTTTCGTTTGTCTGGCAGAGCCGTAGTGCTTTGCCTGTAAAATGACTCTGTTAAAATCGACTAGGTAGGTTAGTTTAGGAAGCAGGTAGGAAATGTTTTGTATGTGGAAGAGAACACAAGGCAATAGTAACTACTTAGGACCACGAACTGGGAATAATAGCTTGACTTGGCTCTGGTAGATTGGATTTCTAGAACTACATAAGATTGTATTACTGTACACATTTACAATAATGCTGGCCAACCAGACTCCAGTTTGGGTCAGCAACACCAGAGATTGAGGTGAGCGTTTCTTTTCTACTCCACCATTGCAGAATAATGTACGAATCGCCGTCCGCGCGTCCTCTTTCCTTCTTTGTGTATTTACGGCTATATGTTTAATCATAGCAGTCGGACTAACAGAGTAACATTCTGTTTTCTTCTTTCTGTGCTTTCCCTCAGCAGCCTTTGTTTCCTGACAATATTGACTCCTTCTTTGTTTCCATCATTGTCATCAAGCAACCACAACAGTTCTCATTAAGTAATCCACACCAGGACTGACTTACTTTGACAAAAACATTCTATTCAGACTATTCAATTCAGCTACGGGTTGATTTACTGTTGCTTCAGATATTTATTTAATGTAGTGTGTCCAAAATTAAACATAATTATTCCCTCACTGATATTTATGGTACGGGCTCATTACATGCAGCAACTATTACAATGAACAGGTAGCTGGCTCTAACAATAATTTGCAAAGGTCAATTATTTCACCCGTAAAGAATATTTCCGTAAAGAATCCGGAGAGAATCTTCGGATTTTGTGCGTAGTTACAAGGACATTCAACGTAGGCTATTACGTCTTACGTTCACTGGCATTGTACACTCCAATACAATAGAAAGGTTGCATTAAAGCACCACAATATGGAGTCTATACAGCTTCAATTAGTTTGTGCAACCTCGAGAGCCAATTCAGCCAATTTGGAGTCAAAAGAAAACATGACAAGAAAAAAACAACAGCGTAGTCAACGATCCTAATGAATAATAGATTAAAAATGTCTGATGTGGTCAAAAATCGACTGAATTATTATTCGCAACCATATTTGAAGTTTCATTAACCTGCACATAATTTGTGCTAGAAAATAATTGGGCCATTCTAGGGAACTGACCTCAAACATTTCCTGAACCCTCTAATTAAGACTTCTTTAATTTATTGTACGCTTCAAATGAGTCAAGTGCCTAAGAGTATTGAAGTATGTATACTAATTAATAGCTAATTGGATTTCGTCAACCTGCAATTTGCAGCCGGCTTTAATTTTTATGCCATGTAACATTGTACGTCTTATAAGTAGAAACCGTACAGCTATACAGCATTCAATTGTTGCTGTGCCCTTGTGAAAATATTAAGAATGGTGCCATTTGAAACTTTGAACTGAGCGACTAATAAACCCGTCACAACTGGGTGTAAATAAACATCGTAATTTAGTAATTAGTATTTAAAACAGTGTAAAAGAACGTATTGACCGCGATTGACCACAGCTTCGGTATTACCATAACATTCGATGTTCGATCTCGATATTTGAATGAATTATCTCAAACCGTTCTGAATGGGTCTTGTGCATGACAGAGATATGGACGGAGAGACACACGGATAGAATGCTGCTATACAAACATCTTACGATGTTTAATAATAATTGGTCGGCTTAAAGTTGTGTACTGAAAACGGTTTTGATAACTGAGCCAAATGCCACTTAAATATATTTATCTTACAGGAAATAAGCGGTGCAAACTACTTTAGTTGAAGGACCTTCCGACCTTACGCTGTGAGAAATTGTATAGTGCTATGCTAAAGTTTGCTTAGGTATGATAGTGTAGTGTACATGCATTTATGGAAAATATATACTAGAATACACATACCTATTATATAATAATAAAGTACACAGAGAAGTTAAAGTGGAGTATTTTTAAGTAACTGATTGATGTAAAACAAACGAAAGCCAACAGATTTATTATAGGATGTTGCAGCAATACTAACCCTTGACATTCAAGTAGACAGAATGAGTACTGCCAAATGCTTAGAAAATCTGAAGTATTCCATTAAAATCTCCTTATCGTAAATGGAGCCAACTTTATCTTTAACACTGTATACGTATGTAAACACAAATCAGTTATTATCATTGTAGTGGAATGAAATAAGTATGAAGGACTGTGAGTTGAGATGAAAATTATAAGCGGAAGAAGAATGGGCGGGTATAAAAGTGAAATCAGAGTAGACTTTTGCATGTTGCTTATAACAGTCAAAAAATTCATGGCTCTAATAATTCTCTGGTGTCGAGAGAAAGTACAGGGCCATGCAATAAGACTCCAGTCATTTGTGGTGAGCTCGGCTAGACTCAAGTCTGGAAAACACGGGCGATACCCAAATTGCACTTTTCTCTAACATCTAAGTAGCTCTGATATAATATACACAAAACTACGCCTTAGTAAATCAAGGTTATTCTGAAATGAATGTGTACAGCATAGTAGAATTGTTAGCGCAACTACATTTAACTCAAACCACAGTTTTTAAACCTCAACTTTTCTGTGTTCGTCGCAGTGATTTCGCAATGTTACTTACTGTTGCTTGCATGGCAGCACAATGCAATACACAGTGCAATAATACTAATACATTGCACGTATTATACACATTATAAATCCCAAATACCATTATACACAGTTAGTATCTGAAACAAAAAGGTTACAGACTTTGTGTAGCCTTAAACTTGGATTTTTTGTAGATTTTACTTTTCTTCCGGGCAAAGCCAAGTTTTCACAGTCTTTGCCCGCAACTTTCATTTCTTTTAGTTACTACGTCATAATTTACATTTTGTTGCAGTAGTTTGGGCAGGACTACTCCAGCAAAGTGGCAATGTCGTGCCAACCAGGCCTTGTACATTCTAATGCTAGTTAAACAAGGTTCAGCTTTAGTTGCACATACAATAAACCATGCTTGTACCCGAATACTGTAAAAGCAACACGAGGAAAGAGAAAATGACTTTTCCCCTCTTCATAATGTGGTAGTTGGAGAGTACATAGGCACTACTGCACGGCATATTTAAGGAGAAATTTAAAGGAAAAGAAGCTGAAATTCGACCTTGAGAGAAATTTAATAGTAGAATGGAAAGTACATTTAATTCGAATACAACAAACAGAAACGTGTACTTTACTCCACAAGGTCTTTTACTATATAATGTAGTTAAGTTACACTTTTGGGGTTGATAGCTGGGCTGAGAATGCGGTGTTGCGCGTGGCTTTTTCTTACCAGCCTCAATACGAATGCCTTGTCGTGTAATTTAATGTGTGGCTTTTTGTATCCAACTCACAATGTCATGTGTAAAAGTTTAATAATTGGGTTCACGCTGTCGAGGCAGTTTTCCATCCTGTATTATGCAACTCACCTCTTCCACCGTGGGGATACATTAATACTCTCGTAGCAACTTAAAGCTAATCAATGTATCGTTATATTATGGATAGGCTACATTCTCCAACTTCGCCAACAATCATTTTCCTTATCATCGCTGTTACAAAGGTCAATTAATGACACGAGCGAACAATCCTAACCTGTATCTTAGAAGGGAAAAATTAAATATAATTTATTAATATATCTTGCTCACTTCAACTTTTCCTAGTTAAGAGAATTTATGGAAAAAAAGAAAAATCAATTCAGTTTAAGTTTTCAATTAAATCCAAAGGGAGCATTCAATCTACGACAACATTAATTAGTTAATGACAAAATATGAGCTCCTCAACGATTTTGCTTCCCGTTTTCATTAGTTTCATTTATACTCTTCTATTGACCTTACTTAAATATAGAAATGTTCACTTTTCTATGCATAGTGCGAACACTGCGGGGTAATAAAATATTTCACGCAATCAAGTGACCATACAAATAGACTTAAAAATACCTCTAAATATACACCTCCATACTCTATACACCTCTATACCTATAAAATAAATAAAAGAGTCACTCACTACAAAATTTAATTTCAGGAAATATAAGTTTCGTCACGACATGATTTTACTTCAGGAAACAAGTACTACAATACACGGTTTGATGGTAAAAGTTAAACAGAATACTATGAAAACGTGTTATTAAAGGAGAAAGATGGAATGATAGAATTAAGGTACATGGAATAAAAAATTGTATTCGCAATTAATTTCTCGTTATTGCAGATTTGCAGTTTAGTTTAGAATTAAAGGAAATTGGTCAACGAACATGACTCTTGATTACAGGTAAAATGCAAAACCATAATTGCAACAGAAACAAGATATATGTGGTTTTTGTGGTAGATCATACTACATACAACTGGCGCGAACTGGATAACAGCATAAATGCGTGTGCATTAATTAGATACATTGTACATGAGTATTTGCAATTTATTTCTACTACCTACAGCCCATTACTAGCAGTGCTATCTATATTATTGTGTGCCTATAGATATTGTATTTACACCATGAAAAGTAGACGCTGTCAGTTCCACGAATTCGAATGTCAATTACTTACGCACGTAGAATTTGAACGCATAGCTCAAATAACATGACAGTTAACTACACTATGAATTCGTTACACAATCACGACACAGGATGGGAATAAACCATCGGTAAATATTTATTACCTTGTGGACATCATACTAACTACCCCTTTGTTTCCATATGTACGTCCAGAGAGTATTCCTTCATTCCATACTTTTATACACACAGCCATTCATTTTAATAAAGTCAATGAATATGGCGAGCTTCATCATCCTTGAGCTGTTGTGTAACCTAAAAAGGTATAATAGCAGTATTTCTCTCAATTTACATGGATTTACGCACCAGGGTGTTCTAATCCAGACAACTCACCGTACCAGTTACTGTGCTACGTAGTCCTGAATACATATAGATAATAAATGCGTTAGGTCGCTTCGTGACACAAAACTCCCGTCTACATGTTTATATTCTTATGTGCATACGCGACGTAGACGAAACCATGTTCAAACTACCTATAACATCTCATATACGAATCACTAACATGGAACCAACAAAACTTCACCGTAACTTTGTCATGAATAACTAAGATTGTACATACTGAACACTTGGGTTTCTTGCAGAGCAACCCTCTGTTTTCTACGAAACAGTACAAATACATCATCATAACATACAGCTACAATTAATAACAGCCAACTTACTACTTCTCTCACATGTGTGTTTCTGCACATCATAAATACGGTCTTTTATTTTTATCTTTCAGCATTTCTTTCACAGTGCACACTAAAAATAAAAAATTAGTTGCTGAAACAACACAACATACCCATAACGATAATAAGATGTTAATTGTTAACACAATTGACTGCACGAATATGTACATGTATTATTTATTATTATGAAATAATGATAGAGTTGACAGTTTCAGTAAATAAATTAAAACCGGAATTTTTAACGTAGCCTACTATAGATAAAACAGGCATTAGTATAATATTATCGGTGGCTTTATGTTTTGTTGTGGGTGAGTAGAAAGGATTTTACGCATTATGGCAAACATGTAGCCCTCAGACATGAATATAAATCTTGACACAAGCGTATAGAACTATGTTTGTGTAAGTAGCAAGTATTTAAAAGATGCAAGACACATTACTACTGTGTATGCATGAGACTATGAATGGAAGCATAGAAGGGCATGAAGATATAATTCAATAATGTCTCTCTGAGTATAACTGAGTTAACATGATATTCAAAACTTGCAATGATTTCAAGAGCTTGAGCTAGAACTACTTATAGATGGGCCATATCTCAGTCAGTTTCGCGTAGCTCACCTTATAAGGACAATTTTTATGTGTCAGGCTGCACTGAGCACAATGTATTTAGTACTTTGGTGGAAATATCGAATTCAGCGTGTGAGTGGGTGAGTGAGTGATATATTCAAAGTCTTATCGGTTTGAAGGCATTATGGTAGTACATTATTATAATACTGATGTGAACATGAACATGACTAAGAAAAAGCTCATCGACTGCACCGTCAGACCACATTCCATTACTCTACATCACCTTACATAAAATCACATTACGTTTCATTGAATTGCATTATTGCTTTACATTACTCCGTATATTAGATAACATTAGAGTACGCAAAGGAACGTAAAAAACGCAACCCTTACATTTATGTTGCATTTAGTCAAAGAAAGTCAATGTCGATTTTAGCTTTAACTCTCCATGAAAGCAAACTCCATGCACGAACAGAACCGAACGAAGCATTCAATGAATCAGAAAAGGTCGCACAGACTTTCCTTTTCCATAACACACAAAAAGAGGGGACTCGTCTCGTCGTCGTCGCCGCCGCCGTCGTCGTCACTATCCATGGATTTTACTTTTTCCTCCACTACTAAACCTAAAAGGCACTTTTTGTTTTTATCAACTCTCTCAATAATATTATACTACGCACCTTAGTTTCTGCTTTTGAATTTAGTTTTCTATGCCGTCTTCCCTAAGCATAATAGTCTTAAGTGTAACTTTCTGTCCTCTCTTTTTTGTCAGACTTTTTCCCCTCACTCACTCACACACTTTACAGCTGCCTTTCTACACAATACTTCTATTTCTATCCTGGGTAGATTGAAAGAGTGAATAACATTGCATTGCTTTGACATTGACTGGAAAAAGCCTTAGTATAGTCGTTCGTGTACTTTAGACAGATGAATCTTGCCAAAGGCATTGTCTTAACTTTTCACTAACAGTTATAAATAGAAGTTATATTATAGCTATACGCACATCCCGCGTATTTTTATGTGCGTACATTCGCCAAAAAGCCGGTGACAGCCTTTCTCATAATTCAGTTCACAGTCGATTCGACTCAAGTCAGTCGTAGAAGAAAGGCATAAACATGAGCCATGTAGGCTGAACCATCAAATCCGTAAGGCATAATATACCTATATAGACATAGAAAGAAAGAAGGAGGAATGAATATATCATAACGGAGAAGTACTCTTTTGGTCTATTTTTATTTTTCTTACAAAGTTATGTAATACAGAGGAATTGCTTTACGCAACGGAACGCAATGTTCGAGTGATGCTTATGATTTATTACACCCCGGGCTAAGACTCTGTTACACAATACAACAAGGAAGAAAGAGACAACGGAACTACGACTATCAAATTTTTTATTGAAAATTTTCCACGACTATTTCAACTATTCCAACTACACTTGGATTATATTTATATGGATTGTCAACTCAAGTTTTTATCATTACTATTGAAAATAAACTCTGTTAATAATGTCATCCAGGATTTGTGGAGTAGACTTCTTCAAATATACACATGCATTATACGGTTATCTTCTTCGATAAAAATCAATAAGAGTTGAGTTCGCCATACACAGGAGTGTATGTGTATCAAGTATAAAATATTTTGAATTATCGTTACATATTTAGCCAGCAAGATATTGATGGAATGTTACAAACTATTCCAATTTTCTATTCCTTTTGAGAATGACGTAGCTGCGCAGTAAAATTATTGAAAAAACGCAAGTGAACTACTGGTGGAGTTCCCATAGCAGTAATCACATTAGAATAACTATAAACGGCAAACTATTTACATCAAAATATTATTAAAAAGTTTTTTGTCCCTGGTTAGCAGAACATACAAAAACAAATAACTATATATTATAGGTATTTGATTCACAACATAAAATGAAAAATTTAGAATTCGTGAATGGACGAAGATTAGAATGAAAGATTGGTAATAATTAACTGATGAAGAAATTATTACAACCGATGATATTTCTATCAATTAGATCAGACCCCATCAACACCAAAATAATTTATGGGAATTCAAAAATTAGAGATTATTATCTTACACATGCAAAAAAATTGTGATGCATATTTTTAATGATTTTATTTCAAATTAGATGAAATTCTTAAGCAACCTTTTCAAAAATAGGACGCTCCCACAAGCAAAACGTGTCTAGTGTATATATTGACTGCTGTAGTATCGTTACAAAAACGACACATGCAGTAAATGTGAGGGAGGGAGAAAAGTTAAAGAGCAAGTAGAGTAAATTGTTCTTGGAATATTGCTGAAAGTAAGCAGAACCGAACAGAGTGTCAATATTCTTCCTTTCAAGTTGAGAGTTCTCTCGTTTGACATTAGAGAATGTAGGGATTCATTTAATATTCAGTCTCTCATTCTCACATCACGCTGCAGTGTAGCGTATCACAATATCAGAGTACATCATCTACGCGACAATGACAGTGAGTGAGCTCTTATGTGAAAGCCACCCACGCTTCATTCTCATTTCGAGCTCACTTCTATTTTGCATACTTCATTTCACCAAACCAAGAAACACACTGGAAACACAAAAGTTCATTTTCACTTTAAATGTCTTCTTTCCTGTCACTTTTCACCTCTATACGACTCTATTACTTTCTTTGGTAAGTTAGGTATATTTGATATTGATGGTCATGGTAAAATGACTTGATGAGGCAACGGTATATTGTTTAGTCCCTGCTTTTGAAACCAGTAAATCCAATAAATATATAAAGAAAAGAATTGATCATGCAAATCACCTGGAAATTAAAAAAGGGATTTAATTTTATTAAATTGAAAATTGAATTGTAGCAGCCTTGGAATAATTTCATATGGTGAAACATTTTGGGCACCCACTGATATTTGTTTACACGTAAGTTTATTATTTATTATTAAGAATATTTACCCCAGCAGCTATTTTTTCATCGAAGTAATCCATATCATTTCTTCGCAAATTAAAGGTATGCTTAAGGTAAGCATAAATTTGAGCAGCCGAAACGATCATGAAGATTGCTCCCAGTAACAGTAATACGCCTGCTACTATTACTGGTATATCCTTAAAGAGGTAAAAAATATGTTCATTTTAAAAATTGCTCTTCGAACATTGCGAAAAATGAGGACAGTGATCATATTGATTTTATAATTATTATACTTACCGCACTCTTTAATAAATCGTTTGTGATAAAACAACTTGCAACAAGTAGCAAGAGCGACAAAATGAATGCAATGATCGTTATTGCGACAAAATAGCTTTCATAGGAATAAGGGGAACATTTTTTCGACAAGCTGGAAAGGGAACATGGGGGGAAAAATTATTTATTCAATAACAAACAATCACTGCCTTAACACATAAGGTAGCCTTAGACAGACTCAGTATAATAAAAACATAACGGTTAACATTTTAAAGTTTTGTGATTTCAAAAATAATTTCTTACATTACATTTTATAAATTTAATGAAAATATTCATTATCTAGTTTACTCTAATCTCCCTCATATATCGGCTGTTCATACGTTGGTGAGTTTGGTGTTATTGTATGGTAGGTAAAAAAGTTGCTTTGGGAGAATGAAGTTTATTTCAAAACTGTATCATCTAGAGATGTGTTATGTAACTCTTTCGAAAGGAAAAAATATGGTCTACAACTTTCTTCCTCATCCATACACATCATTTCCCCTTCGTTTTCGAAATAGAACGAAAATAATGTAAAAACTGACTTACAACACATGTACTAAAGCCTGCTCCCAAATCAAGCGATCCCCCAATCGTCTTTATGAAAAGCCTCAATTAAAATAAATTAAATTATATAAAAAATATTACAATTTTGTATGTCTCAAAAGGAGACATACAAATACCAATAAGACAAACCGGATCCGTGACGAGAAGGTAGCCGACAGAACAAGAGAGGAGGGACAGAATTTTGCTGCTTGTCCTCAGCGAGCCAGAAGGTAAGTGAGTGTTGTAATTCTGTTTTAGCTACCACGAGAACTAAAAGATTTCCATCCTGCTCACACTCACACACGACGACACGACTGACACGACCTAATAAAGTGGCTTTTGTGGGCACAACCGAAAAACAACAGCAAAAAGGGCTCATAACCCCTGCGACCGCACTAACCCCTTTTTTCTGGAATTTGGGGTCTGTCAATATCTGTTCCGCCTCGGTACGTCCGTGTCCTCGTATTTTAATATTAAAAATTCCACGCATACATAATATGAAGCTGAAGATAACCTCTTTCATAATGTAATGTATCATAATGTTTCGAAAAAATGTCAACTGTAGAAATTACGTAGCAAGGAAGAGTTTTACAATTATTAATTGTTAAAGTTTCTGTTGTTTTCCGGTTTACACAAACGAAGCAAGGTGCGACTGAGAACTGTTTTCCAGCTCTGTGGCGGGAGATTTGAAAATTCAACTATTATAATTAGTAAATCGTTCTCATCCTCTTATCTCGTAATCTCACTCATCAGTCAAGTCATAATTCAATACAGTACAATCAAGAATCAAGCAAATAATACTTGTAAAACGCAAAAACTACTGAAGTGAACCGGGGACAACAATAATAGGTAAAAGTAAAACTGGTAAAACTGGGACTTTTGGACAAATTGACTCAATTAGTATAATACTTGGATTGTGTACATGAAAACATAATCTTATAGTTTCATTTTCTCTTCTTACATCTTAGAAATGGATACTGTAACTGTAACCACTGAGTCTGATCAGGACAAAGCTGGACATGAATTTCTGCAAACCATCAAAAACGTAAATAAAGAGTTTCTAAAGGGTTGTGAAGATGAAATAAACAAATCTGAAGGTTGTATCCTATTTCCTGCGATCAAAAGATATTTGATTCAAGTTAAGAAGGCATTGATAAAATTGGACGTGGACAGTGACAGTATGGAAACCAAATCTCTGGCTGAAATAGATGCTTTCTTTGACGACATTCAATGTTCTATTGTTCCGGAGGAACAGGACCTCAGTTTAACTTCGACTGCACAGAAAATGTCTATCAATTGTATTGAGAAAGTGGGAGAAGATATCGCTTCAAAGAAACAAAAGGATGGACAAACTTTAGACTCTCCATTTATTTCAGTGGATACAGCGGGCTGCAGCAATTCCGGATCTTCGAACAACGACACGCGTGGAACCTATCTCGGTCCAAGCACGAGCACCAATAATGAGTAAGATATTTAGAAAAAAATTAGAATTAGTTTGCGGCAGGTAATTTTTAAAAAACTAGTCTGAATTTTATATTTTAAATGCTGCAGCTGCAAGGAATTGGATATGAGCGATGCAGCGACGGAGGATAATGACCCATTCGAATCAGATATGATCAAGGTGGTCGAAGAAGAGGCTGTTTACAACGTCAGGTATTCACTGACTGTCTGCCAACTTAATTAAGGTTTAATTTCATTTTTGATTGTGCTATGATTTAATTGGTGTTTAGATGCGAACTTTTTGTTCAGTCTGAGGGCGTGTTCAAAGAAAAAGGTGTAGGAGTATTGTCCATTAAAAGCTTGTTCCAGGGGATGATATATCAAATTGTGGTTCGTGGAGATGATGACCTGGGAAAAATTTTACTGAACGCTAAAATAATTCCAAATTTACCGATTTTGATAGACTCCCCGAAGGATTTGATAGTAGTAATTGCAACGGGAAATACTGTGAGTGGAAAAGAAACTTTCCTCATTCGATTGGCTGATGAAGACTCTGCCTTAGATTTGTACAGCCGTCTTATCTCACTGTCTTAAAACTCCAAATGATTTTTACAACTTTATCAACTAATTCTACTCTTCCTTAATGAATGAAATTGGTTCAAAATTGATACAATTCAAGTTCAAATTCGTGTTTTTCTATCATGTCCAACTACCTGTACAAACCTCCATTCAGTAATTTATTATTAAGATTTGAAAACGAACACCATTGAAATGTGCCAAAGTAGACTTATTGCCCAGTTTAAAGTTTCTAAAAATTAAGTGTAGAACATTGATATAAATATAATGTAATCAAAGTTCCTGTCTAATAATATCTGGTGTTGTTTTAATGTTCTAGTTTTTTAGTTGTTCACATTTTCACCACAGCTGAGGCAGGTTGTGATTGTAGAGGAAAAATAGTGCAATTAATTAAAGAAGTGAGTTTTACAGTAGATTTTCCGTAGGTTCATTTTATTTTATTACAATTTTGAATTAATTTTACGAGTTTTATTTTCAACATGTAAACAACATGTACATTTTAATGCAGGGTTGGGTTTTGGACACCCCAAAAGGGTTTATCCCATGTCAGGCGTCATAAACTGGTATAAACCGTCATAAACCCGTCAAAAACGGCATAAACT